>JABFAK010000388.1:0-22145 GCA_013266265.1 Fusarium sp. NRRL 66182
GAGGGAGGGTGAGAATGGCATGCTAGCTAGGAGGGAACGGCAGTTGAGGGGATCAGCGGCGGAGATGAACAAAGGCTTGTGAAAGGTAGACATGGGTAGAGATTAGGGGATATATGGGCGTGGGTGCTACTTCAATGATAGATGTTGACGACGTCTAGGTACTACTCAACTCTCAAGCGGCTGTGTTGAGGAATTGGATTTGGCCTCTTCCATGGTTACGCTTGGCGCCGGTATTTGTCGTTCGTGTCTTGGCTTTGAGATGACGAGAAAACCGAGACAAGATGGGAGCGACCTTTGGCACTGTGATGGCGTCATGTGGTGACAGCTAATATACGTGGACAAATGTCGAGGCACTTCGAGTTGCAGTATACTGTGCATGTATCTCATCAGGAGCAAAGGATCAATAAAGGTTGTGATACCAGATGCTAAGACAAGGTCGTAGGTAAAGAGACCTGTTGAAAACGTATTTTGCATTGCTGTATCTTTTCCCTCCAACAAATTTCTGCCAGTATGCTGTAAACGCTTGACAACTCCAACACATGCCTCGATGCACAATTAACAATCACCTTGTCTAGTCAGCGCCGATGAGATGTTTGGGCAAAAAGGTCCAGATAGTTCCCAGCAGACCCAAGACACCAAACAGAACTAGCAAGATAGCAGAAACAATCTTCTCCCGCAGAGACACATCTTCCCAGAATAGCTTGAGGTAAAACGAAATAGGCAAGATGATGGAGATGAGCGTGCAGAGAGCTGCGCCCAGGAATGCACACACCGAGTCGAATGCTGGGAAGACGAGAGAGATGAACAGCAGGAGACCAACCACAAACAATCGTACAAAGGCTCTGATTGCCTTGGTGGCAAGGGCTGAGGGCCGAGAGGACTGGGCGTGAGGTTGGTCGTGATGGCTATGGTGGTGATGCTCATGAACGCCACATATAACATCCATGGTTGTGATAATCGGACGAGCATTAAGCGGGATCTTGGTCAGAGGGATGATGGCCACAAAGATACACATGATGATCTTCAAGGCATCAGGATAACCCTTTGACTTGAGAATATTGGAGGTGATGGCATCCCTGATGCCATCGCCAAACATCAGGAGACCAATGACAGCCAGACAAGTGTCCAACACGTACTGAACAAAGTTAGAAGAGCTGCCACGGGATTGTGATCAAGCGGATAACTCACAGAGAAGGAAAAGGTAACATTGACGGCCTTGCCCCATTTGTATGGATGGCGCATGTCACGATAAATCTGTATCATGTCAGTCTCATCGTTCAAGTTAAAAGGTTTCATGCACGTTTATCATACCGATGGGAAGACAGAGTGAGCACCCCAAGGGCTGGCAAGGAGCCCATACGCAAGCGGCAGGGCAAGCCAATTCGATGGCAAAAGGTACGTCGTCGCAGGTTCTCGCAATGAACCAGGATAGTCGGGCTTGTAGATACCGTCAATGATGACAATCATGACAACTAGAAGAAGTGAGCAAGTAAAGACTGAAAATGCCGGGGGTGGTATGCGCACTGCAGAAGGTCGAGAAGATACCAACAACGCTGGTATAGCTCAAAAGACGTAGCGGCAGCGCATTCAAGACCAAGACCAAGCCAGATGCTATGACTTTCCATGTGTTGACAGTGGCAAGACCCGGAAGCAGCAGACCCAGCGAGTCGGCGAAGAGAATCACCAGAGCGACACAAGCTCCAACCAGCTCGAGACTGAAAAGCGCAGACACAATGACTCGAGCTCGAGTGCCGAATGAGACGTACGCCAGATCTGAGTAGGTGATGAGGCTGGGATCATAGTCCATGCACTTGGCCAGCAGCTTGCCTGTGTGTGCGGTAACACCAGCTGTCAGAGTAATGAGAAACAGACCGAGAATCCAGCCCGTCATCTGAAAAGCCAGCGGAAGACTGAGCAATCCTACACCGATAATGGCGTTGATCGAGTTGAAGACGGATTGAGGAAGGGTGCTTTGACCCTCGACAGCGAGCACAACCTTGTCGCCCTGCTTGACCTCCTTGACGAGAATGGGCTCATGTTCACCATGCGCTGCGTCTTCGCCCTCCACCTCGTCCTCATCGGCCACGCCCCAGCCGCTGCCTTCACTGAACGAAATGCGGTGGCGCGTGCTTCTGTCTATAGTCCCAAAAGGTGTAGAGTCTCGGAACGAGCCATAACTACCAACAATGTCTGGGGCTGCGAGGTGAGGAGGGACAGCAAAGATGCTTGAGCGAGAGGGTGACCCAACAGGCAATGCGCCAGCAGCTTCAACATCAAGCAATGGTTTGGTCTCGCCATCGCGGTATGAGTCGCTCATTGGTTTCGGAGACGATCCAAGGACCGAACTAGGCTCGCCGTCTGTCTGCGCAGAAGAAGATGCTTCGAAGTGCTGGCGCAAGAGGCCCGATTGCGGCTGCGACGAGCCCTGGACATGGCTCCGACTGTATTGGAAGTCTCCCCCCTCCTCTTCCGGCGCAAGTACAAAGCTCGGGCGACGAGGAATTACTTCATGGAATCCTGCAGCGCGCTGCCAACTCCGAGCGAAAGATCGAAAACTATTAACGCCGCCAATGTCTGCAATTGCGGCCAACTGGTTGGTTACAGACGATCTTGTTCCGTTAGCTTGAAGTATCAATCGGTTATAATTTTCATTTGAGCATACCGTCGTCGCCTTAAGAATCCGCCATCGCGATTTTGGTCGCCGGTATCGTCGTCGTCGCCGTCGTCGTCGTCAACAAGAGCTTGCTCATGTTCAAGGATGCTGTCGGTCACGCTTCCCCGAGGGGAGACCCTGCCGTCATATTCGTCCCAGGTCGGGTTCCTCGCTGGAGGCATTGTGATGTTAAATCGCCAGCTTGACGTTTAGCGATTTCGTGGGAGTTTTCTTTCGTCTCGTGTCGTTCGGCGCAAGTACTCTGCTTTCTTTCTGCCAAGTTTAGTGTTGGGTGGCGAAGAGCGAAGAAAAAACTGCAAGGTTGTAGGGATGGATGCAAGCAAAACAAGGTCAGGGTCTGCGGACTTGGACTCGGCCGGATTGCGGTTTCACCAACCCTCGACAGAGAACGAAAACGAAAAGAGAAGAGAAGTAAGTAAGGACCTATGTTTGAATGCTGGGCAGACTCGGCCCAAGGTCATATGGCACGCGGCTCAAGTCAAGTTGAGCAAGACATGACGCTTATCGCAAGCAAGAATAGCCCCGACAACGCCTGCACTTGTCTGTGCACACACGATACGATAACCGACGGTCAGCTCCTGTTTGATGAATCTTGGATGCGGCAGGGGTTGTCGATACCAGGAACCTGTCGCAAGTTAATATGATAACATGATTGACTAAAGAGACCGACAGTCAATCATGCAAACCCTTACCTACACAATCTAGATAGATAGCAGCACCGAGACGCTAATAGGCAGGCTAGTTTTGCCCTTGTGGTTCGGGATGGATTGGTGTTTTTGAAGAGCATCAACTGCTGAAGATTACGACAAAACACCTACATGTACGGCCAGTCAGTACCTTGCATAGGAAGCGAATGACCGAAGGGAAAGATCAGTATGAAGTATCGTCTCGTTGCTGCTGTAGTACAACCACGTCCATTGTCCGTCCCTCTTACTCCATATCTTGGTGAGAACCTAGCAGCGTCAAGGGTTTAACGGTTGTACCCGCTTCGAATGCACCTTGTTTGAACCCATCTCCACCTGTAATTCAAACCTGCAGCTTTTAACGGGGTTACGGCCTTGTTTTGGGAATGGTACTTGAGGCTAAGGACTCACGAGACCGACAAGACGAGCTTTGGCTCTGAGACCAACTGTGAGTACATAATCGGCATGACATGTGCGGGCGCAAGAATTGCATGGCAGGAGGAGCCGAATGTTGTACAGAGCTGAGGTAGGAAAGCATAATTATTGCATACCTATTGTCTATTGTGTCGTGTCGTACTGTTATGTTCCCCCCCCGCCTAGTCGCGATGTTTTGTAAAGACGAGGAAAATAAGTAGCCAAAGATTGAAGTAGACAGCATGATTGTATGAGAGAGGGAAAAACATTAATGTGCCTTTTTCCCCCTTCAGTGCAGTTGTCAAGTCCCGCTAATTGAAAGATCGTCCATTGTACCTGCCCGGCTCTCTCTATGTGACGAGGAGGAGGGTGGAAGGCAGGAGCACCTCGCCTCACCTGCCGTGCATAAAGTCACCTTACACATCAACGGTTGGTGGCCTAAAATCGATGACAAACATCAACTTGGAGTGAGTAAGTCATGATAAACATATACATAGTAAACCTGACAGTATCTATGATTATCGCATACTCTTACCATGTAAAATAGAGCACTGCTATGATAGTTGTTTTTCTCCTTCTAAATTTAATGCCCCTAAGCCTTCTAGCTTGCTAAACTCGACCATAGGTACTCGTCCTTGGCATGATAGACACTCACATTCTTATCTTATCGCATCAAAAAAGTCATCTATCGCGATCGATCTACTGTACCTCCTACACCTTACCACAGCTCAACGTCATTCAGATCCGCCCTCGAAAATGATTGCCCATCCGCCTCCATCATGACAGCTCCTACAGACCCCGCACTCTTTTCCACCGCAAACGAATCCCTCGCCCCCCTCATCCCCATCCTCAACGGCTTCGCCCATCGCCACAAGAACCAGCATTCCTCGACGCACTGGTGGTCCTCCTTCTCCATCCTGCGTCGCGCAGCTCGTAACCTCGCCCACGACCTTGCCGCTCGTCCTCCCGCACCGAAAAAGAACAAGTCGGGCAATTTTAGGCGTGATACTCATCCCGCTCTTACGCGCGCGAAATGGATGAGCCGCCATGTAGTTCCTCGCGCATTTGTGTAAGCCACTTGTCTTTCAAGTTAACCTCATCTCCCAACGCGCCTCGTCTTGCAACACAACTAACCGCATTCTCGTTCATCTCGCAGCGCTTTCTCGCAATTAGCAGCAGATAACCAACACGCTCCCCTCGGCCTCCTCCTCCTCTCGGTCCTAGCTCGCGTACATGCTCTATTATCCCACCTCGTACCTGCAGACTTCGACCATAGAGCTGGGCATTCTACTGTTACGAAACCAGCATCGTCAGGCGCAGACATACCTGCTCCTCTGCTACCAACAGGCGCCCAAAACCCCAGTTCTGAAATGGATATGGGTGTAGCCATTTCGCGTGATGAACTCGATTCTTCTCACAAGACGACTACGAGACCAGGTCCAAGTTCAAGCATGTGTTTGAAAGAGCCAGCCACCAAGGAGCGCAAGCCCAACGTCTCCAAAGCAAACGCTCATAAGGGCTCATTAAAAGATGACGCCAAGGATAGGCCGAGGAAGAAAAAGAAAAAGGGCGATGACGCACTCTCAACCCTCTTCGGCGCACTATAAGAGTTTCCTGGCCCATTGCTTTACATAGATTCCGGCCCACCATACTTGGACATCCCTTGCAACGGATTATTGCAAATGATTTAGCGGCGTTCAGAGGAGAATACTTGGATAAATTCATTATAAATCAAGTTACGCAAAAAAAAAAAAAAAAACACCTTTGAGCTAGCAAGTATCCATACAAGGACTCCCTCTGGTTGGTTCCCACTCGTCAATGAAAGACTCTCCTTAGGTATCTTCCTCGTACAGCTGCTCCCCA
Organism: Fusarium sp. NRRL 66182; assembly: GCA_013266265.1. NCBI lineage: Eukaryota > Fungi > Ascomycota > Sordariomycetes > Hypocreales > Nectriaceae > Fusarium > Fusarium sp. NRRL 66182. The sequence continues at coordinate 5,635 of JABFAK010000388.1, forward strand.
AATTTACCCCGTTTCCTTGATCGTATCAGTTCGCTTTTTCGTAACCATGTCGTTCTTTCCGGTGCAGCATCTAAAAGGCGACCCACTGAGCTGTTTCCTTCTTTAGTCAAGGATATTGACGGTAAGACCAGATACGAGCTTTCATGTCGCCAGAGCCTGTAGCAAAGAATCTTCCTTGAGGACTCGGTGCCACGGATATGACAGAGTTCTTATGTCCTTGTAACATGAGCTGCGTCGTACCCGTTCTGGGGTCCCAGAACTGCACGCCACGATCCTTGGAGCCAGAAAGCACCCAACTGGCTTCGGGGGTGAGCGCAACCGATAGAACAAAGTCACGGTGGCCTTCAAATGTCTTGACACACTTGCCGCCCTTGGGACCCGGCTGGCCTCCTTGACGGGGAGCACTAAGCTCCCACATCTTGATCGTTCGGTCCAGGCTGCCCGAAACAAGATCCTTACCACTGGGAGAGAATGCCACAGAGTACACACTATCCTTGTGGCCATCGGGTCCCTCAAGACGCTCAACAAGGAAGCCCGAGTGAATATCCCAGACTCGTACGCTCTTGTCAAGGGAGCCTGCAGCCACAAACTGGGTATCGGGAGAAATAGCGACAGTCGTCACTCCGTCCTCGATAGTGAGGGTGAGAGTATTGGTGCCTTGTTCGATATCCCACAGACGTACGGTTCGGTCACCACTGCCTGAAGCAATCGTTCGTCCGTCACGAGCGAAATCTAGTGAATAAATATCTTGTTCGTGGCCGGAGAAATGATTTCGAATCGTTCGAGTTTGGATATCCCAGACCTACAAAGAGTCAGTATGTTTGTTACTCGAGGAGTCAAGTAGCCACTTACGCGAATCAGCTTGTCTTCAGCACCAGTGGCTAGGTAGCGACCGTCAGGGCTGAAGCAGACGCTACGGATGTAGAGATCGGCGCTCATGTCGGAGGCGTTGTGGTCTTCAAGAACGCAAACCTTCTCGCCCGTTTGGACGTCGAAAATTTGAGCAGATCTGTTGCAGCCAGTTGCCACATACTTGCCGTCATGACTGAATCGCACACAGCATACAACACTTTCGTGGTTGAGGGAATGAACGAGGTCGACGTCGAGAACACGCTGCACCTGAGGGTTGAAGATGGCATACCAATCCTGTCCAGTCTTCTTATTGTGAGGGGCCACAGCATCGACTTCAAGATCGCCCAGCGCGTTTCCGACGGGAGGGGCGTGAGGACCACCCATTCGACCGTGATCGGGAGTCGGGTGGCTAACCTGAGGCGACGCCGCGTTTCCGGGATACGGAACAGGAGTGTTGATCTGAGGAGTTGCAGGGCCGACAGCACCTGGAGGACGGCCCATACCTCTACGACCTGGGCCAGGGGAGGCGGTGCTCTGCGGCTGAGGCCCCATGCCATTGGAGACGGGGCCTGGAGGATAGCTCTGGGAGTAAGGAGCCTGCTGCGCATTAGGGTGAGGGGGAGGAACAGGAAGACCAGGCCCTTGACCCATCTGGTGTTGAGGACCCAACGGCTGCTCCTGAGGAGGAGCATGACCTTGCTGCGACTGCTGCTGCTGTTGCGTGCCCTGAGGCTGTCCCTGCTGGTTTTGCTGCTGGCCTTGTTGAGGGGGAGCCAGGCCCCCCTGACTACCACCAGCCATGATGCCACTAAAAAGACCATTGCTGGGGGCAATAGATGGGGGCTGCTGGGAAGGAGCAGCATGTTGAGGTGGTCCGGGAATACCAGGTTGAAGGCCGCCCTTCCGAGCGGCATCAAGTTGATGTCGCAGAGCACTTATCTCATCTTCGTATCTATCAGTCAGAGGTTAATGCACGTCCCATGTAACAGAGAATACGAGCAAGGCTTACTTCTGCTTCAAACTCAGATGAGTCTGTTCCATCTGGTAAACTTTCTCGCGGACCATTTGCATCTCGCTAACTTGGGCAGCGACTGATGATAAACATGGGTTAGCTTACTCGAAGGAAATAACACGGCCCAAGGCAAGTAGGGGACTTACTTTGATGCTCGTAGTTTTCTGTCGCGCGCAATTGGGTATCAAACTCGACCCTAATCTGCTCAAGCAGCTCGTTTAAACGACTGGGATTGGCCTGGGACGCCATGTTGCGATGCGGATACATCGACATTGCGCAACGCGGGTCTCAGCGACTGAGAGTTCGAAATGACAATTGTTGGGGAGCTGGAAGCTGGAAGCTGGAGTCGAACTATATATGGTGGTGGAGGTGTCGTCGAGAAAAGAATCGCGCTCGATGCTTTCGCGTGTACGGCGTAGCTGAAGAGTTGTCGCAGGCGAACCAAGTCGGTGACAGCACGAGGCTGGATGCCAAGAAGAGCTGATAGCAACAATGGCTCACGACGCAAACGCGACTACCAATTAGATCAGATAAGTGGTGATGGAAATGCCAAGTTTCGTTAAGCTGTTGTGGGCAAGATGCGACGCGAGGTGCCAGCTCCAATAACCAGTTAACGATGCAGATGAGGTAGAGTTTGGCGCGATGGTGATGTTGGTGGTGATGGTGTTTGTGTTTGTGTTTTGGGGATGGAAGGGGGAAGGGAAGGAAGAAAAAAAGAGAGGCCCCGGCCGAGGAGGAAAGAGGGCTGCGCTTCGCGGTACGGATACAGCTCTGCACTAATGGAACAGTAACAGGGCAGGCTCGTGCACGGAAGTGTGGGAAGGTGCGTAGAGAGTGGGGATAGTGGGTAGTTGCCGCTGGTGCAGGCTCAGGATGCCGGGGGTGAGCCCAGCTCACCTACGATCAAATAAAAGAGTGGGTCGAGAAAGACGGTATCTGGTACGCACTTTAAGCGGTGGCGCTTTGTCTCTTTAGTCCCGAATAGACCTTGTGAGCCCCGCCATTCAGGGGTACTGGTACTTTGCCACAACTCTGCGGATATGTACCGGCCCAAGAAGTCTCATGGGATGCGCTGCGGGTCAGCGTCTAATGCAGTCAAGGAACACGCCCCCGGGGCCACGCTGCACACCCACTTGAATATGGCTGCTGCTGAGATTTCGGCGGTTCGCCAGGGGCCTGTGACACTTTTTTTTTTCTAGACGGGTAGCGGAGCGCACACCCTTGGCAGTGAGATGCCACGCTGTGACAATTCCTGGGCGTCTTTAAAGGGTATCTATCTACCCTTGAGCGAGGATGAAGTTGAGGATGACGAGAAGGAGGGGTGTGCCGATGTTTTCCAGCTAACATCATTCTCGGACCTCTGCCCGAAAGCTCCATTCTTTGCCGTTTGATCTCTCTCTCATTCTGCCTATTAATACCCTTGCGGCTCATCGATGGTCTGTGGTGTGACAGAGTAACTAATAACACCTGCATGGAGAGCATTTGTTTCTGCAGTATTCTCGAGGCTGAATGGTACTGGACAGTGCCATGCTACGTTTCTCTCTCTACACGGCACTCGAAATCTGCTTGCTCGTCTGGCCTGGACACATCTCATGTTGAGCAGTGTGGCAGGTCACAACAAACAGGTAAACACCACATCGCATGCGATGTACCTCAAAGCCAACCAAATCGCCGGCATTCGGGTTTACCCAGTCGTGTTTAGCAGCATGTTCTGGGGTTGTCGTTTAAGGACCTTGCGTTTAAGTTTAACTTGAAACCCTTTCCCACGACATCTTGCACATGGGACTTGCTCTGAGCCAATTGGGTTAGTTGGACTGCCTGCAAATAAACCGACATACCGGCAGAGCCGCGCCACCACCAGATGACAAGTTTTGATGCGATTACAGTACCTGAGCTGTGACAGGATCGTCGTAGGCTTTTACCGGTGTTGCGTGACGCTTGTGCACCGCTTGATGAAAGGTGACTGGTGCCACATGGCTGATTCTTTCGATGCACGACAAAGGTCATATATCGGCGTCCAAGGCAAACGATTAGCCGTGCCCAAGTTGGCTGGGAATACGCATAACTGACTTGTGGGTGCGTATGCCGATCAAGGCCACTTTGAATAGCCAAGGTAATTGTCGACAAACTCAGGGATCTTTCGGGAGGGCTACTCTATTTTTGGGCCATTTTCTTATCCCGTCAGGGTGTTGTGAGCACAATCAGTACTGGTACCATGATATTTGTGCGTGCATTGAGATGAGATCAACAAGCGTAAAAAGGCGTGGGTGTGGTCGGCCCAGACAACGCTAATACGAGGTGACAGGCGTCAAATCAAGGTGTAGATACGACTCAAAAATAGTCGACGTAGATGCAAAAGCTGACTCGAAATGGCAAGTCTGGGGTACAGACTACGTAGTAGCCAGCCCTTGCAGATTGGGTTAAACCAAGTGGCGGCTCGGATCAATAAAGAAACCGGCGCGTTCCTGACTGGTTGCCATGATGAGGCATAACAAAGGCAGCCACTGAAGCCTGCAGCTGGACATGTTGAAAACAGGCCGATAGGCTAATTTCTGTGTGTTTCTGAGGTTGTCAGACCGGAAGATGAATTTCCTCTTGTACATATCACCCGGTCTCGGCCGCTCATATAGGCCGTGGGTTAGGGGTCTTTCAATCCTCTCATCACAAGACGCCAGCTCCTCGTGGTACCTGGATTTGCTTTCCCCAGAGTTTCCCCGACGTATTCGTTTCCGTATCTCCACGTTTGAGAATCCATCTAATCTGCGGTTCATTACTTAAGCCTCATATCATTCTCCAATATTCTGTTCGCCAAGGCCATAAGGCTAAAGGCCATAGCTGTCTCGTTTTACATTCATATTCTCGAATATGGTTACCTTTGATGGGTTGAAACAATTCGTATTGTAGAAAGAAAACATGAGCACCATAGTTCGGATGTGTTGCGGTGAACAAGTACCTGACAACTTGCCCCTTTGAGGCTGAATACCTACCCAAAGCTGAATCGTTCGATACATCGTCTCAATCATGTCGGAAAATAAACGGTCCTACGATCAAAGTGGAAACATCAAGTCCAATTGTCTGATGCAATTGGTCGACAAACACTCGGGCCCTGAACCAGCAACAGGCCATTTCTACCAAACCCTTGTGTTTAATCAATAGAGAACCAGGAGCCTCTGAAACCTAACTACCTAGTCACTGACTTTCCCAGTGCAGTATTCAACGTAATTACGTAGAGCATCGTCCGGGCTGCTTCGGAACCCATCATGCGATTATCGCTCAAAGACAGCCGTTGCTGGCGCCGGTGCTTTGGCGTATCTCTCATCTTGCTCGCAGATCAATCAAGAATTCGCCAATGAGGTTGTGTGAGATTCTGTATTCGTATTCAAATACTGAACGGAACTGTCTTTACTCGGCAGAGCTGCTGTGCTGAGAACGCGCAATTGGTTCAATGACAGAGACCCTGCTTCTTGTTCGTCTTGAAGCTCCCCTTCTCGTACGTCCCCCATCATAAGATCAATCCCAGAAGCTCTCTCGTCCAAGCTCACCGATTGGTCCAATTGAGCCCTCAGGACCCTTTCGAAACTCCACTCTCTCTCCATGTCCTGTAGATATCCCTGACAGAAACGTCCGCCCCGCCTCGCAAGCCGCCGGCGACCCCTGGTAGTATCAGTCTATGTTGATTTCTCAATCCGTTGATAAAGAAGCAGACTTGCCCCCCATAAGTGAACCCGTAGTTTCTCATTCATGTTTAGTGTTGGGGGGCTCGCAGTTGTTCCATGACTTGTGTCCGTCTTCCAAGCTGAGCCTCTAACCTCTCAGTTGTTCACTTACACGACTGCACCACTTGGTTTCAGCCTTACAACTTTGGCCTACCAAGTCGAATTGCCCATCATGGACGTCGTTCTCGAGGTTGTCGACACTTTTATCGCCGACTACGCCTATGCCTACTTTTATCCAAAGCGTCCGACCCCTTATGACTTCCCGTCGCCCTCCAACACGACGACCGAGACATCGGCCAAGGCCTTCTCAGCATGGACTTATAAGCCGGCCACCCAATTCATCGCCCTCGAGCCCGCAGAAGAGGCATATATGAGCGCGTGGGATCGTGATAACCCTTTTCGCCAAGCTCTTACTCTGTATCTCATCACTTGGTACGTCCCAATAATCATCTTCCCTGGCTCTCCTCCTAACACGCCTCGAAAGGATCTTTGGCCTTCTTGTTTACTTCATCGTCGCCACGCTCTCATACATATTCATCTTCGACAAGCGAACATTCGATCACCCGCGCTTCATCAAGAACCAGGTCCGCCTTGAGATCATCTCTGCCAACAAGGCCATGCCCGTCATGGCCATCATCACAGCGCCCTTCTTCCTCCTCGAGGTCCGCGGCTACGGCAAGCTCTACGACACCACCCAAGACGGACCTGGCCTCTGGTACAATTTCTTCCAGTTCCCGCTCTTCCTACTCTTTACCGACTTTTGTATTTACTGGGCTCATCGCTGGCTTCACCACCGTCTGGTCTACAAGTACCTGCACAAGCTTCACCACAAGTGGATCATGCCTACTCCATTTGCTAGCCACGCCTTTCACCCTCTCGATGGCTTCACCCAGTCACTGCCCTACCACATCTTCCCCTTCATCTTTCCGCTGCAGAAGATGGCTTATGTCGCGCTATTTGTATTTGTCAACCTCTGGTCTGTCATGATTCACGACGGTGAATACCTCGGTCAAAATCCCGTCGTCAACGGCGCGGCATGCCACTCACTCCACCACTCTCGCTTTGAGGTCAACTATGGCCAGTTCTTCACTGCCTTTGATCGTATTGGTGGCACATACCGCATGCCCGAGCAATGGATGTTTGAGCGTGATATGAAGATGTCGGAAGGACGATGGAAGAAGGAGATTGAGAAGGTCGACGAACTTATCGAGGAGATCGAGGGCAACGACAACCGCACCTATAGCTCGCCGGATGCAAAAAAGACCCAATAAGTCTATTGTTTAGGCGCAGCGCTGAATATAGCTATCTAATTCTTTCTAATTTAATACTCTGACTTAAACCTCATGGCTATTTACGAACCTCTGGCCCAGGGTTCTGCCTAGAGCATTGCGAACCCTATCACACAAGTCGACATTTTTCGTAGTTACCATCAGTCCAGTTGGAACATGTGTTTTGATCTCATGCCATCCTGTTGAGTATCAGTCTATGTATCCGAAAGGAGGCCAAGTACGACTTACCAGGAACACAAACAAGTCGATGCAACAAATTTCCGACAAGGATTATTCTTAGTTGGGCATGGACGAGTACCGTTATTCTTGGTCTTGTATTTGTTGTGCTGTACCGTCTTCATGCTGGTCGTATTCGTCATGTTGGATCTTTTCGGACTTGGCCTACTCTGCGTGGTATCTTTTCTTTGGTGTCGACAGTCACGCCCGTAGGCACAGTGAACTTGACCTTGCAGGCTGGCACGCCCTTTAAGCCGCTACAGATCCGAGAAAGAGTGTTTTGAGTGATAGCAGCATGAGCTGGCATCATAAAGGGGAGCAAGTAAAGAAGGGAAACGTAGAATCGCATATTGGCCAAGGTCGAGCTGTTGGCAAGATAGTAGAGTCAGAATGGACATGGGACGATCAAAAGGGCAGATCAAGCAATATAAATGGAATTGACCAAGTATACTGATATAGGAAATCCAACGGATCTAGCCAGCACGTTGGAATGCCGTGGCATAAAAACCCAGGCGTAACCGGTGATAGGAGAGCAGTCTTATGGCTCGCTCTTCGCCATTCCGGCACTAGTCAGGATGAATACCAACATATAATCTACATCGAAACAGTCTAGATTGTAGGTGGTGCCACAGCAGAACGCCCTCTTTGCTGCTTCTGGATTGCTGGTCAAGTTCACTGAGTTGCGGCTGGCTGAACTGTTGGTGGGGGTTTCGCCATTTACAAACCAACAACCATTGTTTTAAAATTAAATAAATAAATTAAAATAAAAACCGGAAGAGAACTGATTAGAGTTTCCCACTATGACTATGTCGTGCAGAGCAATCACCGAGTCCATCGACGTTGTGTTTCGATTCGGAAGCAGATGGCTGCTGAGAGACAAGCTAGTACGGAACTGTCTACGAACACAACCTCGAACGCGGATTTGACGATCATGGTTAATTTGTAGATTGCATATGAGTACTTTGGTCAAGAAGAACTGACTGGGCTAGTCTGTCCCAGTGAAAAATAACCGTTTCGCATGCCACCCTAACTCCTCGCTGCGCAGATCAAATAGTGACTGCGCAGCCGATGATAGTGCGCTGTAGATTCCTTAACCAACCCAACCTATTAACCACCGCGTAACCAGAAAAAGAAAAAGAAAACGAAAACGAAATCAATAGCTCGAGGTAAAGGAAAGTTGCATCTGGTGTGCCAACGTAGCGCATTTCGCAATAATCAAGCAAAGCGAGGCTTTGACAAGTAGAGTGTGTGATAATAGCAATATCCGTCGTAGAGTTTATGATAGAGGATTGACTTCGGAACCGGATATCGTCGTAATGCGTGGTATAAGTAATGTCGACGCTTTATCCATCCATCCGTCCAACTCTCTACGAGAAGCTGACAAACTTGGGATCCCTCGGCAGACCATCAGCACCGATGCCGTTGGCCTTGAACCTATTCTCCATGTAGACCTTGCGCGCTTGGTCAAAGTTCATCCTCCTCTTCTTCATGATAGCCAGAACCTCAGCCTTTGCGGCATCGTCAAGGCCCGCGCGCGAGTCGCCCGACTCGACATTTCCAGACAAATCAAATGTACTGCTGGACAGACCTGCCTCGATGTCGCCCGCAAAGCTACTTGGGAGTCGCGAGTAGATATAGTCTGCGCCAGGAAGTCGGGGTCGTAGGTTTTGGACGTGGGGAAGCCAGTGAGCGCGGGTGAAGAAGAGGATCGTGGCGAGGACGATGGTGAAGAAGGAGATGGAGTAGAGAAGATACGACATGATGGTGATCGGTATTAGGTAGCGAATGCCGGGTCGGCCACTGATTGAAAGTATTAGATACAGCGAGAAATAGACGTCGTTCAAAGTCGAGACTGAATCGGACACAAAAGAGAGTAACGGCCAAGTTGTAGGCGTGTAGATGAATTCAAAAGACAACCAAGGTACGTCAAAGTTGCATGATAGGCCTTTTCTCTCGGTCCTGTTTTGTCCAGGGCCAAACTATCAAGAGTTTCGTCGCAAAGTGTTGTAGAGTGAGTTACTGTAGTTAGTAGACGTGGATGTTCTTCTCCGCCCTCCGTGAGATCCGGATTTGAACAAGACCAGCTTTCTTCCCTCTTTGTCTTTGTCTTTGTCTTAGGAATGGGGGAACAGAGAATGGGGTCGAGTGCTGACGACTGGCGTGACCTAACCTCGCGGGTTCCCTCTCCCAATCAATCAAGCCACGCGTTTTGACCTCTTGGCACCGCCACAACCACTCCTGGACAAGTCTGGAAGAGGTGGAAGGAGGTTTCTCTCCATCAAGAGAACTAGGTACATACTACCTGGAGTGTTTTAATCATTACAGAACGCATGCATGGTTATAAAAACGTTGCTGTCTATCTCTACATTATAGTATCATAGTTCGCAGGTCCCTGAGGCACCTACGTAGTTAATCAACGCGCATAGAGTCTGGAAAAGGCGACGTCAGTTGACTTTCCTCTATGGTACCTCCAGCCCACTAAACCACTTTCGGAAATCTAAGCGAATATCCACTTTGAATTGGGCTGGCGCACACAATTTCGAAAGGCCGTTTGGTGAACAGTTTGGAAATCGGATACTATCTCGAGTACAACCTCAAGCCTCACTCTCCCAGGTCACTTTTTCACGCCAAAACCTCAGTCACAATGTCTACCGCTCAGGAGCTCTCCAACATCTCTTCGGACTTGATCTGGGAGATCGTCCGTGAGTCTCCCCCGACGAAATATTGACGGTATATGCTTGTATTGGGACCAATTACTGAATCGTTTTTTGCGACTGCGCAGGTAACAACAACTGCTTCTCTGCCAAGAGCAAGAAGAACGGTGGTGTCCAGTTCTCTCGTGACCCCCTTAACCTGCTCAACAAGAGCTCCCGAAAGGTATGCTTTTGAATGACAGACCTCTCGGATAGGAATAGTTTGGGCTAACTCCTTTCACAGCACGCTGGTTTCGTCAACGACAAGGTACGATCACGACCGCAATCAGCAACACACCCTGACGCACGAATGCATGGAACTAAACAAATGGAATGAATAGGCTCTCGGCATCCACGCTGGCGAGAAGGGCGCTGTCGTCGTCACCTCCAAGAAGGCTCAGCCCAACAAGCCCGCTGAGAACCTCGTCAAGACCTCTTACAGCGGCTCCAAGAGCAACCGCAAGTGAGTACCCGCATGCAGACGCAGCAGCGGCTTGCAACATGTAGCAGTTGTAGGAACTCAGCTGACCGTGAGCTTGCCCAAACCAGGACCTACCAGGCTGTTGCCAACCAGGCCGCCAAGAACGGTTACCGTTCTGACCTCCGCTCCGCTGCCGTCGAGCGTGCTTCCGCCGTCAAGAAGTCCCACAAGCCCGTCAAGCCCGAACCTGAGCAGAAGCTCCGCGGCAACAAGGCCAAGAAGGCCGCTGCCGCCGACGAGAACTAAGCTGTCTGTAATGCGAAGATGGAAGGGAATTGTGACCAAGGCTAGGGCATCGAGCATGGGAGGTAAGCTGCATAGCTCTCATCTGATGAAAAAGGGATTATCAGCGAGGGCAACACGCATGAACCGACGTCTCTGGGTCATTCACGGCTGGAGTTATTGAGCTCAAAATGAATGAATATTCGGCTGGCGATATTGCCGGCTACCCAAAGATGGTATCTCCAAACAACCACGTGAATATGCACGAGTGCTCGAGGGTGTCCGTTTCATGCCACACATGTTTGCTTGTGAGGCCACTAGGGTCGCTCGTGGTGACGTAGCAAACGAGAGCGTTTGGTCAATCAATGGACGTATTCGGCCAAACAAGTTTAGACGACGCTTGCCCCAGCATGTTTGCTCGTCCCTGAAAGATGTTGCTCATGTCTCTGGCTGTTGTACAATACGGTTGATATCGGGTCATGATCTGGTGCCACGGGATGCCGAGGATCATGCCAAGTAGCTACACGCAAGGCGCCGAGGATGACACGGCGAATTATGACGCTGTGTTCCGGACGAGCCCGGCGCAACATGGTGAGCCTATAGGATCATGGATAATGATGCCAAAACCTGGTGCTTGTAGCCGCAATTCGGAAGCTGTTTCGTTGAACTGAGCGCAAATCAATCTCCAGATGTAGGCCGAGGCGTAGGCTCGCAGCGTGGTTGGTACATCAGACGCAGGCTCATCAACGAATGAAGCCAGCAGCTCTGGATGAACAGTTCCCGGCAAGGTATAACCCATCCAGTTCAAATAAATCAAACTCCGAACGCTGGAGGCTCTTGTCCATCAAGTTCCGAAAGGAACTGAACTTGTACCAATACAAGACAAGGAGGATTTGCGGTGTTTTTCACTGGACCTTTACTTTCCACTTGAGCTGAAGGTGAGCGAGGAAACCAAAGTTGAACCAACCACCAAGGTTCTAGAGATATATTCCGAAATTTCCATATTTGGCAAATGAGCCTTTCCAGATGGATAGTTAATAATAAGACGAGCCACTGCGAAGAAGCGTGGGATTGACCCCACGAAATTAGCAACCTATCCTATTCACATGAGTGACTTTGTTTCAGCGCCCTCGTGGAGCCTGCGCCGGATAATTGAGTTTGGGCCTGGTGTGCTCGCCCGGAGTTGGATCGGGGTCACTGCCGCTCGCAGCTCGGGGTCTGAGACGGTCGGGCCCGGTCATTTGTTTTGGGCAATTGAATTGGGTGTGCGATACAGGGAGCTTTGGTCCCTGGATAGATACATACCTAACCAGGCCTTCCCCACGGGCCGCTGGATACGAGGGTTGTTCCAGAAGCTAGCCAGACTCCAGTCCACGATGGTACATAGGTATTGACCTGGAAGGTCTAGTTGGTTTGAGGGGTGATGGAGAGACGGCTTGTCTCCATGGGAATTTATATGCGTTCAGCATTCGAGGTTGCTTGCGTGCCAGTCTCCGCGTCCGCGTAAAGCCTTGCGCCAGGTTTCTCATGACTGGAGCGGATCGCCATTGCGAGTGGGCGAGCTAACGCCTAGAAGCGAAAAGGAGGGGATATCTTGTGAAGCGTTGGATGGCTGATGGGTGAAAGTCGATGATGGTGGAGGTCTTGTAGAATGATAATATCATGAATATTATAAATCCCCCCGCCACGACCCATGATTTTCCTACAGCAGTGGATGTCGATATGAGGCTGTAACGTAATTATTCGAACCCCAAGCTCATGATAGCTGGAGTAAGAAATTTGGCGAAGGCGAGGCAAAGATGATGATGCCAGGCCCCTTGGTTCGCCTATTCGATAGGTCTGACGATGGGCGGTGGATTCTGGACTGTGGGTGATTGCCCCTCAAAGACAACCCCTCCTTGACGGGTGAACCCCCCACTAGAGCTTCGTTAGAGCTGCACAGCAACTTGTTCCCCGCTCACATGTGCGCAGAGAATAGAGTAGAGGGAAAATACAGCGTCTCGGACATGTAAATTGGCCCAACTCCGGAGATCGGATTAGGCAAGATTTGTTAGCTTAGCTGCAATACACCATTGTATTGGGTACCTGCCGTTCTCCTCCCGTACGTCGCGTCGCATTAACCTCGACGGAAGCTCTACCACCTAGACTACCTTCCATCCGTTACATATTTTAACCCTACTCCCACTTCTGGACCCAAGACCTTTGTCCTTCCGTCCTCTTCCATCTTCCTTCTCCTCTCAATCTCTCACTCTTCCATCTCAGTCTCTTCTTCTTCTTCTTCTTCTTCTTCTTCTTCTTCTTCTTCTCCTCCTCTCCTAATCTTATACCCACCCACTCACAAACTCAGTCAAGATGGTCAAGGCTGGTACGTACGAGCTCTGTTTCACCCCCGCTTCACCTTGACATCTGCGATATTTGCGCTCTTTGCCCTTGATATATGGCGTTTAGCCTCTTCTCATCACAAGATACTGACGAGTCCTCTAGTTGTTGCTGGCGCCTCTGGTGGCATTGGTCAGGTATGCGCAATTCATTCACTCATTGAAGTCTGCAAAAGCTAACTCATATCCAGCCTCTTTCTCTCCTCCTCAAGACGTCCCCTCACATCGACGAGCTTGCTCTCTACGATGTTGTCAACACCCCCGGCGTTGCCACCGACCTCTCCCACATCTCTTCCCGCGCCGTAAGTCGACCCCAGAACTTCCCTAGCTGCACAAGCCGGCGCATATTTCCCTTCCACCGAGTTGCACTATTTGCTCACACCTTTTGCAGAAAACCACTGGCTACCTTCCTGCCAACGACGGCGCTAAGGCCGCCTTCAAGGATGCTGACATTATTGTCATCCCCGCTGGCATTCCCCGTAAGTGAAGCCTTTACCCCGGACATCCGGCGCTCACCCCGCGTTGCCGACCCCGGAGTCGCTCCCCCAGTTTTGCCTCGACTGACCACTTCCCCCGCACAGGCAAGCCTGGTATGACTCGCGACGATCTCTTCAACATCAATGCTGGCATTGTCAAGGGTCTGATCGAGGTTGCCGCCGAGGTCGCCCCCAAGGCCTTCATTCTCGTCATTTCCAACCCAGTCAACTCGACTGTTCCCATCGCCGCCGAGGTCCTCAAGGCCAAGAACGTCTTCAACCCCCAGCGTCTCTTTGGTGTCACCACCCTCGACATTGTTCGTGCCGAGACCTTTGTCGCTGAGATCACCGGCAGGGCCAACCCTCAGGAGCTGACTATCCCCGTCATTGGTGGCCACTCTGGCGAGACTATCGTTCCCCTCTTCAGCAAGGCCTCGCCTTCTGTCCAAATTCCCGACGACAAGTATGATGCTCTCGTAAACCGCGTTCAGTTTGGCGGTGATGAGGTCGTCAAGGCCAAGGACGGTGCAGGTTCCGCCACTTTGTCCATGGCTTATGCTGGCTTCCGGTACGCTGCCCTTTCTCTGATTTTTCTAGCCTTATTCAGTGACTAACACTATGATAGATTCGCTGAAAAGGTCCTCCGTGCCGTCAAGGGCGAGAAGGGTCTCGTTGAGCCAAGCTACGTCTATCTTCCTGGTGTCCCTGGAGGTGAGGCTATTGCCAAGGAGACTGGTGTGGAATTCTTCTCTGTTCCCGTTGAGCTGGGCGTAAGTTTCAAATTGTTTCGTGTGATATGTAAATTCGCTAACGTTACATAGCCCAATGGTGCTGAGAAGGCTACCAACCCCCTGGAGGGTATCACCGACAAGGAGAAGGCTCTCTTGGCCAAGGCCACTGAAGGTCTCAAGGGCAACATCACCAAGGGTGTTAGCTTCGTCCACAACCCTCCCCAAAAGTGAATACCCCCTCTCAATACCCTTCCTAATACCCAGTCGGAGGCTTCCAGAGGAGGCAGGGACACTCTAGAGGAGGTCCATAGCTATGACAATAGGCATGCATAGTAATATGAGCTCATGAGCACGATTGCTGATGATACGACTGCGCAGGCTGTGAAATGTCTCGGCGATTATTTACGGTCGATGTCTTTACAGTCCCGGTCTTCAATCTTAGGGGCTGCGGCAGGCATGATTGGAGTTCTGGTCAGGGAATGGTCTAAGCCATGGCCATGTTTAACTCTTTGACGTTCATGACAGTTGGCAGTCGGAAGCTGGCGTGCTGTGCCCGGGCTTGGTAGAAGGGTATCATGATATTATAGCTAGGCAGGCAACTCTCCTAGGGCTTGTTTGGTATGGCCTTGATTTGAAACACGGCTCCCGGCAACTCGTTAATCTCGGCTTGTACAGTGGTGTTGATTCCCAAGGCGGCTAATGCACCCCGTACAACACCACATGGAAACCACAGGAACTGGGGAGATACGTAGTCAGTACGTAGAATATGCGATGGAAGACCATGAAGCTTTGGGAATCTTACTGGTTGCGCGCGGACAATTGCTTGGCCGCCAGCTTCTGTGCTCATGCGTGAGAAGGGTCGGAAGACGTTGTCGGTCAGTACATATACTCCCTAGTCTGCGTGAGCGGGATCCTCTGTGGAGTAGTAACGCAACAAAACTCTACCCTATGATTTGTCTTTAGATTATCAATGTTCTTGCCAAAGACCAATGTCCACAGGTCTTTACAGAGGAACTTGATGACGTCGAGTGTATCGTTGAATCGCGGTCGGTCTCTTGAGAATCTACTACCGCATGAGCTATCAGGGAGTAGCAAGCCCAAGCGAGTGATACGAACCTCTCTACAAGACCCTGTCCAACTCTGTAGCCCAGCATCTCGAGGCGGTAGTGCACCGCATCTAGATCCTCCTCTTCATCCTTTCTTGTCGCGGTGCCGGCTAGTATGCCAGCGGAGCTAGAGCTGATGGCATGGCTAGTCGACGCAGCATCTGCATGCGCACTGTTGGACTCGGACGCGATTGAGTCTCGCTCGTGGGTAACACGGTATGCCAAGGGGACAAGCTCGATGAGAAGGAAGTCTAAGCACGAGGAGCTGAGGAAGTTGGCGGATGGGTCGTTTGAGTTGTAGGGAGGCATGACGGGGTCGAAGGACATGATGGGCGAGCTGATGGGGTCTTTTCTTATGTGATCGATATAAAGAGTATTTGTTGACGGTTAGAGAATAGAAGCCGACGGTCTTGTAGAATAATGTAAGGTGTTGGTTTGGCTTCGTTGAGCTTCAAAGGGATACGTACTGTTATGCTCGCTCACCGAACTGCTCCACTAAGGTAGTCTAACCTCCGTATGAGCTTCTGAACAGATGAGTCAGCAATTGCCGATAGCCTTATCGACGTGGGCAGGTTATTAGACTCAAAGCAGAGTGAGTGTAGGTACGATTCTACTACAAAGGATACAGGGCATTCACAATAGCAAGGATAGGTAATAGATGTAATAGATTCAGTTGAACCTATCCTGCACTTGGTAAAGACTGAGGTAATTTTCAATGGTAATTCTAACAGTGTGTTCAAGACCAAAGTTTATAAGTCTACTTGCATCTTTGTTTTTTTAATCTGGAAGACTCCCCGCCCAAAGCTTGTACTGATTGACTCACCCCATTAACTATCGATAGGTACCTCAGGTAGATTAATGTAACTGGTAGAAAGAAGCTGTGTTATTTATTAATGTAGAAAAATACGATAGCGGCACTGCTTAGATGGTCGGGCTGAAGATCCTTGCGTCGGGGCGTCAGGGCCGGGGGTCGTCATCGACATTTTAACTGCGATCAATGGCAGTTTTACAGATTTTATAAAGGTCTATCGGGTTTACTCGCGTGTAGCTTGTCAGGTTGCTTGATAGGTCTTAATCGCCAGGTCGACTGCAAGCCTAGCAGCAGGGCTTTATACTTTATAGCTTAATAGGTATTTATTTTATATAGAGTTTATTAAGTTAATAAAGGTTTAAAAGAACCTTTTTAGACTTATTTTTTATTAAATTTTTAAGCCTATATAAAGGCCTATATTATTAATATTACTATTATTTTCTTAGAAAAGCTAGGATTTTTATTAAAATTAATATTTTAGTTATAAAAAAAAATATAATAATTAATAAAATAATTAATAATATTTTT
>JABFAK010000389.1:0-25777 GCA_013266265.1 Fusarium sp. NRRL 66182
ATTTAATATATATACTTCTAACTACTATTTTCTATTTCTATCTACTATAGTATAATCTAGTTAAACTAATCCCAGTCTTCTATACTTATTATATAATGATGTATGCGAGATGTTGAATCTACTATAGTGGAAAGAACATCTTGGGCAGAAGCAGTATATAGAATCTACCATTTAGTTATTAAGTCCTGCAGCCAAGAAAACTCTGCTGTTTAAATAGCCCACAATAGGAGAAGTCAAGATTCAACGTCACGCACTTTTCCAATCGAAATTTCCTGAACTTCAAGACGCTACAGCTAAGATGTGTTTTTGGTAGATTCAAGCATCTCATACCATAACGATAGAGCTTGCTGATTAATGTCGCTTTTTGAGGCATAGTGTCTGTAGTTGCCGTACTATCATCGTTGGCATGGATCGCGATGCCCTGCTCCTTAGATAAATGCATTCATGCGAGGGAATACACAAGTGCAGAAAAGAAGGGAAGACACATCTGTGATCCACAAGAACAAGTTCCTCACTCTTCTAGGATACATGTCAGTTGCTTTGATGGTATTAACCGGCAATGGATTTGTAAAAATAGCAAGCACAATGGTCCTCACACAATTGCTACCTATCAATGTAAGCCATTGATGTATCACGTGCCTTTTTGTTCCTTTCCTGATGACGGGATCCGGAATAAACTATCGATAGAAAATCTCAATGTTTATTCTATCTCTCACCTTCTACACCTTTTCTACTTTAGATGCAACAGCTATTGGTTCCGAGACTCAGTTTTAATCTCTTTCAACCTTGCAATTAGCTTTTTGCCAACGATGGTCACAAAAAGAATCAAATCCTGTCACCTGAATGTTGGAGGAGCATGGCTTCACCTTCAATATTTTATACATCTTCTCAAGAACGCAGTCTTTTAATGTTGAAAAATGTTGTTTTGCATACAATTATCCTATAATGCTTACCGTGACCCTTACCATTGGACGTTGACACTCAATCACTTCACATGGCGAGCTTCTCATCAACTCTTACTACAGCCGGCTTGCACCACAGCTTCTTCCTCATTATTAAGAAAATTCTAGGCATATGATTTGCCTTGAATTTGAAATACCGCAAACACATTTCTGTGAGACAGAAATTTCGTTCTTGTATCTATCCTAAGATGCATATAGTCGTTGTTAATCAAAGGGTGAGCTGCAATAACATAGGATCGTCCCTGTAATTTACATTGCAACGACGGCAATATTGCCAGCCCAGCGTTCTATTCAACCTCCGTGGTATCATCGTGCACACTCCCTGCTTCCCTGGCTCGGAACAGTATCTGTAAAATGTGCGGTTTGTGATGACGTTGTTGCAAAACGCACAGTGGTAGACAACCTGTAAGACGATGCACATCGCGGGCAATGTGAGGAGCGGAATTTCAAGGCTTTTAAGAAGCTCGATTGATAATTTTGTACAAGACAATTGGGATTATTCTGGTGTAAAGTAGAGTATTTATAGCGGAACGTTGCCCTGAATGGCATCTGTGAAAGCTTTACATTGTGCAGTGTAATTTGATTTGAATGTTGTCTAGTCTTCTGCTTCACGTAGTCACTGCTTGAGCTGTATTTGGACCCCAGGGACACTATAGGTAGAGGTTATAGCCGGGATAGTATGTGGCAAAGGTTGTCGGTGATCAAGTGATCTTTTCACTCGAGATCCATGTCTCTAACCATAGTTTAAGAAATAGATCGATGTGTTCGCGCGAAAATTGATCTGATGGTACTTGATGTGGGATTGGAAAAGAGAATATTCTTTAGCTTCTACCTATGATTCCAAACTATCTGGTCCCTATATTTTCTACATTCCGAGGTTATCAAGTGCAATATCGTTCTTCTTTATCCCATACAATGGATACTTCTATCTTTGCGTCACTTACAAGAGAGGGCCAACTTGTGGTACAGCGTGAAAGGGATTCGTACTCCTTAGATTCACTTTCTCCAAGCGTAGTGTCAAGAAACTCAACATCTTAGAACTCTCCGCATCATTGAGTTGCAGTGCACCGAAATGGAATCACGAATGGCACAGCCTGAAATGGTTGCTAGCTGAAGGCCAACTAAATTTCATTGCGAGCCAGCGTTGTCTAGCAGATGGCTTGTAGCAGTATTAGAGAACCTCACAATGTTTCCGAACCTCTCCATAATAAATCACATACTCTTGGTACCCGAAGAACAACCACGAAGAGTCTGGAATTGAATGAGAAACAGCATGGATGTTAGCCTGATAGACGACGGTACAAAGGGAAGATAGGCCAAGGTCGGTAATACCCATGTGGACTCGTGTTGACCAAAAAACCACTAGAGCATACTGCCAAAAGAATAAGGTCCCTCCCTAGATTAGGGGGTACGGTCATAGGGGCTTATCTGAAATGCAGAAACTTGGCATATTCGATAAGCAGCAAGCTTATTCTTAGGCCAGACGAGGAGCAGCTAGTTCTCTCCTCAACACTCTACCCGTCGACACGTACAGCAGCCTGGCAATTTGGGAAGATACCTTTCGTGGGAGACTCGCCAGCAAATGCTGGTGGTGAGCCTTACTTTGTCTTTGAGAACTATCTTTCACGATTAAAGGCTCTAGGAAATTGTTACAGCTGTACTTTTACCCTGCTTCTAGTTAAGAAAGTGTTGAGAGTTTAACGCAGCCTAACAAGAGTCAGCTTGCGGAGAGCATCCAGAACTGTCCATAAATGCTGTAAAAATAGATCGAGGCTGAGTTCAAGACACCGGATTCCATCAGTTAGTTGTAAGTCCATGGTGTACTGGGGAGTGCCGTCATGACTTGACTCTGCATTATATGCATCCATCAGCCGCCTACCGAAGTAAGCACATTGCACTTTGAAGAAAGCCTATGTATATTGGTGGGTGGTGCCGGGGCTGAGTGGTTAAACAAATAAGCTGTCAACATCGCATGCGATCGTGTAGGTTGTTGGTCCCACACACCATACGCAATAACTCATATTGCTGGTACTATTGCCGCATGCCTTGACTTTCTACACCCTCATCTAATTGCATGCTGTCCTATTTGCATCCAAGTCCCCGCCTTCTAAGCCACCTTTAGGCGTTCTCGCAAAGTCTTCTTGTCAACTCTCAGTTGCATTAGATGTGTCAGTCAGCCCATGGTTCAGGATTTGATCAAATTTAGACTGAACCGCGTAATCGGTTCGCTCTGGCACATCCCAAGGCCATAGGTTCCCTATTGTTGTTGACTTGACCTACACTGTTTGATCACGAGGCGGACTGAGCGTGGTCTCGGCTTTGCCAAAATCTCCGATCGTGAGCGGCGTCTGGTACTGACGCAGGTGGCACATTCAGAGCCTCCTGGTTTGGTTCAGCTTCTGCACCTCTCACTTGATACATCACACATGTTGACTCGGCCTCCGAAGCACACACCCACTCTGATGAGTTCGATTATGGGCATATACGAGAAAGATCAAGTTCCTATTTTCGGTTACCATGGTCAACATCCTCAACTGCCAACTCTATCTCATGCCATGAACAAACAGCAGATCTTGCAAGGCCTCGTGAGATGGCAGTGGTACAGCTGACCTCTGTACATTACATGAGGTTATTTGCTCAGCCCCAATGCTAAACAATTTAGCACAGTTGCATCCCGTGGAGTAAGCCCTCCTCTCGGGCTCTGTTGGTGGCCGCAGTCTCCCGATTTTGGTCCCACCATATCTTCCGGAGATGAGGGGCCACCCCGGATTGCTGAAGGAGCTCCAGACTAAGCTGAGGTTGGTACTTTATTCTCTGTCAGCCCAAGAGCTAGCGCTGATCTTGGTTCACAGGATTGGGCGCAGCAACTGGGAGAGTGATGGTGGTGAAGCCCGGAGTATCCGAAAATAGTAATCAACCTACCTAACTTAGGGCGCAAAAGTAAATGTAGGATGCCAGACTTTCCAACTGCCATGTCAGATGGTTCTTCAGTCATGGCGTTGGTAATGGATGCTCCGTCACAACGCCGAGAGCGGTGGGCTTCCAGTTCAGGAGCAATGTAAGTCACAAAAATACAAAACATAGCAGACTATGAAGTATAAAGTGAGCAAAAACTCCCCTTGAATTGATTCATCTCACCATTCTCACCAGCCTCATCTCACATTACAAATCTCAATTCGCTCCACAACCTTCGCTATTATACTCAGCTCACCACCTTTCCAAGCCTCTCAACTACGCTCTAGTCGCCAAACCTTCAAATCTCCTGAGAATCCTTCATACATCAGGAACTATATATTTCTCACTTTACACCAATCACATCTTCAAAAATGCGGTATACCTACACCTTACTCGCCTTTGCCGTCACAGCTCTCGCCCTCCCCACTGCGAAGCCTGCTGATGATGGAAGCTGGGCTCCTGGCAAGTATGAAGGCCCTGGAACAGGGCTAGACAACGGGAAATGGGAAAGCGGAAAGTACGAAGGGGGAGACACTGGCTTCGACGATGGTCAGTGGAAAGGTGACAAGAAGCTGAAGACGAAGCGCTACGATGACGGCTCGTGGCACGAAGGAAAGTATGAGGGTCACCCACAGACACCATATGACGATGGAAAGTGGGAGAGTGGCAAATATGAAGGAGGAGACACTGGCTACGATGATGGTCAGTGGAAGGGCGATAAGAAGCTGAAAGAGAAGCGCTACGATGACGGCTCGTGGCACGAGGGAAAGTATGAGGGCCGTCCACAAACCCCATATGATGACGGGAAATGGTACGAGGGAAAGTATCCTCGCAGCGAGTAACAGACTAGGTTGGTGGCTTGGGGTTGTGTTGTATCTGAGAATTGGTTTTGGGCGTTGAGCTTGGTTTTGTTTTGGGTTCAGCTACACTCCTTCTTTCTTCAAGGCTGTGTATGACAGCTAATAATTATCCCTTCTACTTCTCCTATCACTCCTTTTTAGATTTATAAACATTCAGCTTACACATGCGAGTTTATCATCACAATAAGTGAAAGCCCTCTTGGTGATTGTTGAAATGCTCCATGAGATTAACCCCAAGTCTTTTAGTGTCGTTCCAGGGAGTAAGACATTGTAGATACTCTTCAATTCCCGTGATTCAGGTGCTGGCTATCCTTCCAATTGAGCACTTACTAAAGGATAAGCCGAGCACTTGGAGCATCTTGAGAATCTTTTTACTTGTCGATTTCGTATCTTTTCTCTCTTGGGTGCCAACCTCCTCTACAATGCTCGTCGTTGGACGGGCTAGGACTGGACTAGTTTTTGCATACCTCTTTGCGGGATATTCATTATCCTCTTACAGTCGTTGTCTTTATATCAAAGGCCAATGCTCCTTGGAGGAATGGGCGGTTTTCAAGGTCTGGCTACTATCGTTACACCTCTACTCGGCGGCGCTTGGCATCTTTCTATCAGCGTACCCACTGTTGTGCAATGAATATGATACCCAAAGTACTATCAGCTCGTCCCTGGATATCGCGCCATGGAGAGAGACTACATGCTACTTCCTATCATTACCGCAGTCATCGTTGGCTCACTCATCCATGGAGCTGGTACTAGTGTCATACGTTTTGCCTCAATCATCTTGCCCACTACCGCATGGGCTTTGTTACCACCTTCACAACCGATAAAGGTCTCGAGCGACTCATCAGCCACACGGCGTTGTCTAGCTTGGTATACGGGATAGGGGTCACAGGATCTCAGACAGCAGTTCAGACAATACTCTCTGAGGAGGATGTTCCGCTTGGGTTTTCAGTCATATTATTTGCACCGTCATTTGGTCCGGTTGTTGCCGTTCCTATTACACGGGCTTTTGTTCTCGGATCAGTTATGGGTCAACTTGCCTAGTGTTTCACCGAACGTCAATGCATTGAATACCACTAAGAGTGGCCTTGGTGACATAGTGGCCGGTATGCCAGCTTATAAATCCTAGGAGGTTCTTATCATAATTTGTGAGAGCCTGATACAAACGTGGTGTTTCATGAATGGGCTACTACCATACATGGCCATGGTGAGCAGTGTCCTGGCAGAATGACGATTAGTCAAGTAAAAGCAGGAGGAACTAAACCTCCTATTCTTGTATTATCCTATATGCCTATCCTTAAGGCCAACTAATCAGCGTATCCTGAATGGACAAATAGAACCAACACAGCTGATATGCCACTCATAAGCCACCCTCTGTAAATGTGCGCTTTTGCAACCACAGATTGACTAGTTCCAATGCTTCCCTAGGCTTGCCTTGAGGAACCTGAATAATCGGTTAGTATGATTGGAACATTCTGGCTGAACATCAATAGCTTACCATATGGCCAGCCCCATCGACTGTAGCGAATGAAAAGGTTGTCTCTTTATCTGTGTTGCCCATCTTGATCTTGACTTCCTTATACCAGCCAATCTCATCACCGTGTGCACCCCACGGCTTCTGCGGCTGAGCAACATAAGCGGGCTGTCCTTTCCAGGCCATACTGTTGCTCCATTTCAGATTACCAGCTGTGTTACACGCAAGGTCAAGGTTGCCCTGGTAGAGTAGCACATCGACTCCGTTCTCGAGCAAGTACAGAATTTGAGACTGGGTGCTGATTCCTGTATCGAAGCCCAGCTCAAACGCTTCTGACACATTCCAGGAGTATATCGAGTAATGAGTCAATACGTCTGGTACTCCGAGGGCTTGCCAGACATGCGGGAGGTTGAGGTACTTTTGAATAAGTGCTGATTCCTTGTAGCACAAGTCGTCTCCAGACTCGCACGGAACACTAATATCGAACCTATTTCTGTTGCCATTGGATCCCGACTCGCCGTCGTAGTATTTAATCACACCCTCCCAGCAAACTGACGATGCAGCTGCGCAAATAGCGTGGTCCGGATGCTGATAGCACACGCGCGCCAGGTCGAGACATCTTGGGAGATTGGCAGCCATGATGTCGCAGCGTGTGCTGTTGAATACAGGTTCTTGGACCCCAGGATTGGTGGTACATAGGGTTTCCCAGTACCCAAAAGCTGTGTCTAGGGGTGAAACATAACCATTGCCGATGAGAACAGACTCAAGATTGACTCGAGGACGGTTGGGGTACAGGTTATTCTGTGCGACAATTGTGGCACCCAAAATAGGGATATAGTGACCCTAGAATAAGGTCAGTCATTTGTGAGCCGATGGCCAGCAGCCCAGTTACTTACTCCGTAACTCTCTCCCGAGATGTGGAACGGTCTATCAGCCAGATCCGGGAAAGCCTGGCTTACAAAGAGCTGCAGGAACTTGTGCATGCTATCGGCAGCAGCAAAGGAGTTGGAAGGATACGGTTCGTTCTTATCAAGATAAGAGAAACCAACGCCGGCAGGCTGGTCGACAAAGATGTAGTTGGCATTCTGATTCCAGCCATAAGGGTTATGCACTGTTCCATTGCCATGCTCGTTGATCAGGCATGGGCCGAGTTCCTGAAGCAACCCCAGCATTGATGAACCTCCAGGGCCTCCAGTCAACCAGAGCACGAGGGGGTCCGTGGTCGGGGCCGTCTGACTTTCAAAGTACCAAAAGAAGAGGTGCTGGTTCCCTACATCTAGCCAGCCTGTGTATTGCTTGACACGGGCGTCGCATATCGAGTTGTCTAGCTGCTCTTTGACACGGATTGTGTGCTCCGGGAATAACGAGCTTTGGTGAACCTGAAAGGCCGAGGCTGGAGTCGAGTGTGCATCGCTGAGGGGAAGTTGAGACGCAACAACACATAATGAAGCCCCCGCAAGGAGACATGCCGTCTTCAATATACCCATTGCTGTAGTTGTTTCTCGTGGCACATACCCGAGACGACGACAAATAATGTAGCTTGGGGTACGGCTATGGTAGAGTCTTGCCTGCTCTGATACTTATGCACTACCCCCGCTTCTTATGGTGTGATTCAACCCGTGTGGGATCAGCTCTAGACTGGGGTGCTTTTAGGTGATGACAACAGCGATGCAAGGACATGAAAGTGGCTTGTCAGATATAGTTGAATCAATTCTTTCAGTGCATTATTAGATCAAGCACAGTCAAATACAGATCTTATTCGGTTACCTAGATCTGAAAAGCTTAAACCTCATGATCCTTTCACTGCCGAAGTGAGCAACCAGAAAGAAACATTATAAAACATACAGAGAGATTTTTGGTTAATCATCAAATTAATACACTACTTATACTAAAACTTTGTCCGTCTGTTTTCGTCAATCTGGCCTTGGTCGCCTGAACCAGGATCGATAGCTCAGTGGTACGAGCGAGGGATTGCAGATCCCTAGGTCGCGTGTTCGATCCACGCTCGGTCCTTTGACACTTATTTTTGCTTCAGATTCACAATATCCAACGTTTTTCTTATCGTTTTGACAATAGCCATGAACTATCTTATTTTCTTGCTAAATATTATGCTGAGATCTCGTGTAGTACGTGGGTTTACGTGAGACATCCCACAGAAATCCTCCACATGATCAGGCCAAGAGTGACGGAGACATCGACATCCATACTCCGAACGCTATGGGCATTGGACCACACTAAACTCTGTCAAAACCGTTGAATCGCCCAGTGTAAAGTATCAGATCATAGCCTTCTCTTCTTGGAGTCTTCTTGACCGAATATGTCTCCTTCAAGACTGGAGAATACCCTCTTAACAAACCATGGGGGGCGCATCAGAGGCACAGCTCGGGGAGTGTCGTTGTTAGTGTCAAGATCCTCCAAAGCAACCCAATAATGGATAAATGTCGCGGACCAACAGTAGAGGGGCGATAAATTGGGAAACTTTTCTCGCGACGCATCTTTATTGACGGAGCTTCTTCCCTGGCTTGGTATCACACCATGAAGATGAGTAATACTCGATGCTCTTCCGCAGCTGGAGCTACACTAGATAAAGATACGACTAGGTACTTGAGAGATGCTTGCCTAGACGCAATGGTGGGTAAAAGCCTGTCACCAGGTAAGTCTGCCAAGTTGACTCGATATATGCAACAATAACGAGACAGATAAGTTGATGCCGACTCGGCTGTAGGTGATGACGCAGCCAACTCAACCACCTCGATCAGCTCCATCATCAACCACCGTACCCTCAAAGACCGTACCTACCATGCCAAGAGAGGTGACGTTTCGTACTGAGCCTCCAACGACAACCAAGCCTCTGAAGCTCTCGGCATTGTCTACCATACGTCGACGCTGATCCTCCATAGCAAGCTGCATCTCGTACCGATCGATAAGAGTACTGCTGGGAATATCCTTATCCCGTCATGTGTGCCAAGCTTGGTGTCGCCTAGTGTCAAGTTCTAGATTAAAAACTTCGCTCTTAACTGGAACTTTCCCGGCAACTCAAACGGCGTTATACATGCGCGCTTCCTCTCTGGTAGTTTGCCCGACTGCTAAGCTCTTTACGAGCGCGCCTCTCGAGTGGCCATACCAGGCGAGAACCATGAAGACGATCCCACGACCTACAGCGACGATGGGTGTCTCACGGTCAGTAGTGCCATCGCTGAGCAGGGAATGTTCTTTGGGGGAGGCGCTAAGAGACTACATCGTGTCTTCATCCCAGTCTGGGTTGATTTACAGGAAAAGGACATACTGATCTCAGCATATCGTCTAATGTAGAGGGACACATGGCCTTCAGGGTCAATCCGCTTGAGGGTTGGTCACGGGACCAGGTGTCGCTCTCTCGCCTGTAGTGTAGCCCCCACACGCATATCATCATCAGCGTATTGTATGTGGTCGGCACAAGCCATTCGACATTGAACTCTACACATCGGCATGAAGCGTGCATGGTAATCTTTTGTTCATTGAACGTAAGTAGCATGTGCTTGCTTTTCCCCGGTCCAGCTGTTTGCATATGTCCAATCTGTTATATTGCCTTACAGCTCCATCTCTTTCGTAGGTTCGACGTCGTATTCGATCTCTGTTCGGATTACATCTGGTTCAAATATGTCAGTGTTCTCTCCTTGTATTAGCACTGGTCTGAAAGCGTACACTTGGCCCCTTGCCTTACACCAGTGCCCTCATGCAGGACTGCGTTGATGTCGCCGTGTGGAAAGATGGCCGCACCACCCATTACAGGCCGGACAGGATAGGCGTTGAGGATTCCTTCTCTAGCAGCCGGCATGAAGTACGTTGTTTCGCCGCCTTCAAATTCATCGTTGAGATAGATCAGAAAGGTGAACAAAGAACTCTGCTTCCTGTCGGCAGGCGAGTCATCGTAAATGTACGTATCGTCTTGTTTGAGTCCACTAGGCGGCCAGGCACCGTCTATGTGTGCGCGATATTCTGCTCCAGGGACGCTGTCAAGCGTTAGATTTGAACATTCACCATGTTTGGCCGTCTAGACTTACTAGCGATACACACGGAACCGGCGATTTATGCCTCTGGCCAAGCGACCATTGACCGAAACAGGAACAAAAGGAGCAATGCGCGACCACAGTGTGTCGTGGAATGTCTGGTCTATAACCCAGTAGAAGTTGTGGGCAAGGATGCTGATATCGCCATCCTCACGGAGAGGCGCATCGGGGAGGAACTTGACGTATTCGCCCGCAGCGATGATGGCTTTGCACTCTTCGGGATATAGAACATTGGTAGCCACGCTGAGACCGGGCACCGTAGGATGAAGTCGATGTGCAGTCGGTGGCGGGGTGGTCGACAGAGGGACGGCATCGGGGGTTGAAGTGTAGAGTATGGCATCGTGATGATTGGGCGGCTTGCGATCGGGCCCCAGTGTCGTTTCGATAACACGGAGACTGTTTTTGAGAGAATCAGGCGCCGATGCGACAAGGCTTCCGTCTAGCACTGATGCGTAGACCTGCTCTGGTGGTGCATCGGGGCGAAGATCCCAGATTTCCTGCAGGGCGATTGAAGAAGGCTGTACCACGGCATCGAGGTTAGGGTCAGCATGACCGCAAACTCGCAAGACGGAATCGATGACTCGAATGAGCTCTTCTTCTCTCTCGGAGCGCTTGACGAGCCCCTGCTGGTCGGGAATAGTCGACAGCCCACTGATGACGTCGAGGTCTCGCACCCAGCGACATAGGGCACCAAGCTTGGGCTGTTCAGATCGAATCTTCATTTCGGCGAGGAGAATGCGTGCTTGGACATATCTGCGATCAGCGAGAGCGGCCGTGACCTGGGCTGTGAGGTTTGCACCAGCAACGTTGTTGACGCCTGTGGTGCATGCTTGTCGAAAGTCGTAAACGGCAACTCGAAGGTCCTTGCAAAGCTTGGACTTGATCAAGCCAGGGTATTGAGCCAACGACGTCAGAGTATCGATGGTAATCTCAAGCTCTTCTTCAGATACGACCGTGTGCAGGTTCTTGGGCTCGAATTGGGTGCCATCGGGAGGAGGAGTCGGTATCGAAGCAGTCGACGTCTTTGCGATCTTTCGAGGACTCTCGGCTTGGGCTTGGGCTTGGGCTTGAGCGTTTTGCTTCCGCTTCTTAGACTTGGTCTTGGCCATGGTGAACGAAATGATCTGATAAGGAGGAAAGGTTTGTGGGGTGGCCAATCTGCGTGGGGTTGACGAGGTACGGCAGTACGGTGGCAAAGCGGTGCGGGTTGATATTACATAATCCATTACTATAGGGTAGTTAAACTTAGCTTGGAGATAATAATAAAATAAACCACATCTTTTACAACCTAACATATATCGGTGTCTCGTAGTTAACTATTCTAGTCTGTTTGCTATCAATACATAATAGCAAGTTCACAGTCATAATGCACTCATTCCCAAATCATCAAACATGCTAGAACATTCTGTATCCTCCAGCAGATACTAACAAGTTGTGAATGCAGCCAACCGCGTCTAGATCTATGATCTCTCAGCGAGCCGGATATAAATGTCAAGATTGCCCCAAAGTTAATCTGAGTCAATCCCGCTTTTACGGATCTACAGATACAATTACCAAGACTTTATCAGCCGAAGTCGCGACAGTTGTGGCAACCAGTCTGACTGATGCCATCTTTGATTGGGCCGGAAGTACGGAAAATCGGAAATACTGGCATCACGGAATTCTGACCTTTTATATACATCCTCATGTTTGTTCTCCTTGAGGATCGCTTCCTTCTGGACTCATCCAACACTCGACAGAACAATTCAGCATGGTGGCAGATGCTGAAAAGGGTGAGTGACTCCATGATACTCTCAAACATAGCGAGCTAACTCAAAGAAGAGCAAGGCTTTAGGCCTGACGCAGACATGGATGCGCCGTCTGAGCAAGACAACAACACTCTATCGAGCCCAGATGAAGAGGAGATCACTCGTACAAAGTCAAATGTTTCTATAGCAGAGACTTTCTCTTTGCCGCGAGAGATCCTCTTTGTCTCGATTATTTGCATGGCTCAGTTCATGACTCAAGGCGCTCTCGGAAACTGCCTCAATATCATCCACATCATTGGCGACTCATTCAACCTCAGTAACCCCGCTGAGCTTAGCTGGTTGATTGCCGGATACAGCCTCACCGTTGGAACTTTCATCCTCTTCTCTGGACGACTTGGTGATCTCTTTGGGTACAAGCGGCTGTTTCTCATCGGCTTTGTCTGGTTTGCTGTGTGGTCTGTCATCGCAGGTTTGGCCAGCTACTCCAACCATGTCCTCTTCGTCTTTGCCCGAGTCTTTCAAGGCATTGGTCCAGCTCTCGTCATGCCCAATGGCCTCGCTATCTTGGGAGCCTCCTACAAGCCAGGTCTGAGAAAGGCTATTGCCTTTGCCCTCTTCGGCGGCTGTGCCCCTGGCGGTTGCGTGTTCGGCGCTGTCTTTGCTGGACTCTTTGTTCATGGAGATCCGAGTTGGTGGCCGTGGACCTTTTACTCGTTCGCTCTTGGACTTGCGTTTATCGCCTCCATGGCATACTTCATCATTCCGGATCCACCCCATAAGCTATCCTCGAGTGATATGACGTGGCGCGAGATTCTGGGCCAGCTTGATCTCCTTGGTGCGATCACCGGTATCACCGCCCTTGTCCTTTTCAATTTTGCCTGGAACCAAGCCCCAATCGACGGCTGGGACAAGCCCCACGTCTTTGTCCTTCTCATCCTCGGAGTCCTTATCGCACCCATCTTCTTTTACATTGAACTCCGCGTCGCAAGACACCCTCTTATCCCATTTGATGCCTTGTCGAGCGACGTCGCCTACATCTTGACCTGCATCGCCTGCGGCTGGGCGACTTTTGGTATCTGGGTCTACTATACCTGGCAGTTCTTCCAAAACCTTCGTGGGGCTTCTCCTCTACTTACGAGCGCCTGGATGAGCCCTGTAGCAGTTTCTGGAGCGTGCGCTTCGATGTTGACTGCGTGGCTGCTTCATGTTGCGCATCCTGCCCTGGTCATGCTGCTCGCTCTTGGAGCGTTCACAACCGGGACTATCCTGATGATGACAGCCCCAGTGGAACAGTCGTACTGGTTCCAGTCTTTCTTCGGCCTGATCGTTATGACGTTCGGTATGGACATGTCGTTCCCAGCGGCAACGCTGATTCTGTCCAACTCGGTCAAGCGAGAGCACCAGGGTATCGCAGCGAGTTTAGTGAACACGATCGTGAACTATAGCATTAGTCTCGGTTTGGGATTTGCCGCCACGGTGGAAGTTAACATCACCAAAGGCAGAGAGTCACCAGGGGACTTACTGATCGGCTACCGTTCGGCTTTCTACATGGCGGTTGGCCTGGCCGGTCTAGGCTTCGCTGTCAGTATTATTTATTTTATCAAGAGCATTCGGGGCCAAAAGAAGGCAGGGCAGCGATGAAGAAACTCGAGTCAGAAATTATCTCTCGTGCTTTTGTTAGATGAGTTATTACAATACATGGAGATAGAACAGGGCAAAACGGAATATAGACACATTGGCTAACTATCTGTTTACATGTGTACATAACCATGCAAGCCGGCCGGCCTGCATAGATAGATATTTTATAGGCTCATGGATCGAGCCATTGATTTATTAATCACATCTTGAACAATAACATTTTGAAGTCTTGATTCCAGACGTGTACCAAGTTCACAATTGGATCGAACTGTATGCGAATATGGATTTGACCTTTGTCCGCTTGGTTGTTATCGATACGTGTTGCAAGTCTTCTATAGCTTTTGACTACATCAAATCGTTACAAATTGACCAAAAACACATTCTTTTCTTCCTGTTGGTGTAGGAATCTTGTCGAGACGAAAATCCCACTATCATGCTGTTATTTCTTGTTTGCCTTGTCCAACTTCCGCAATCTGTTTAATTACCAGAAAGATGTCACCACCAAGTAAAAGAAACCATTATCTTTATACTTTTCACACCTGTTCGCCTTTGTTCACCTTTGTTCACCTAACGATTGGATGCCCATGTGCCATGGAAGCCATAACCCATTACAATCGGCATCTTAGCCCGTCCAAGCTCCACCATAGTACTAGCATCGATAACTACCAAGGAGCTGACTCGTTTCGCAGCATCCATGGCAACTGTTAAAACAACGCCGTCGTCTTCATGCTCACTTCTAGGCGTGGGTACGAACACCGGCTCGCAAGGTAGATGCTTCGTGGCTGGGCTCCAGAGCTTTACCTCTTTGGTGTGCGTGTCGATCTTGATAAGAGAGTCCGCAAAGCAACCAGGTGTCTCGACGTGGATACCGTAGGTGTATCGGTAAGGAAGACCGTAATTCTTGGAGTTCTTCCGCGGAAGCTCGATATTTGCCTCGGCGTATGGAAGGGTGAAAACTACTTGGGCAGTATGCCTCACGAGATTCCCGTCAGCTTCTCGAGCGGCATCGCCTTGGAAAGGCAGACGGTAGCGGGTGAAAATAGCGGGCAGATCATGCTTGGCTGGGCCGTTGCAAGGTCCAAGGTTGGCTCGCAGATTGGGAACCATGGCGGCGGTCAGGAAAGAGTAGTTTTTCATGACTGGCAAGTCGACATAGATGTCGCCTGTCTCATCCTCGAAAGAGTTGATCTGATGAAAAGCAAAGAAAGCTTCTTCAGACTCGTACTTTGAAACAACACCTCCACGAGCGCGATCGATGACATAGAACAGTGTCTTGCGATCAGGATCCCATTCACCAAGACTTTCGAGGATGGTTCTACCAGGCTTGACAATATCGGCTTGCCAAATAATGAGGATAAGATGCCGAAGCGTGCCAAACATGGCGTGAAGATACGCAGGTGGAGCTTCGGTGATGGATGCCAGTATTTTGGCTCTTCCACTTGGCGGCTGAATGCCGAAGACGTGGTAGGTGGGAGGCTCTTCAGACATGTCTAGAAGGTAGTTGTAGATGGAGCCATCACCACCATGGACCGGATGAGCAGCAGTCAGCCCGTTGTTCTTGAGCAGGGGATGAGCAGCCTGGTAGGTTGAAATCTCGATGGGCTCAAGAGTGACTGGGTCTATCTGTAGAAGCTGGTTGGCATCGGTGGTCACCACCAAATTGTCCAGCGGAGCTCCCTCAGCGGTACTGGGCTTCAAGCCCGGCAGGTTGGGAACAAAGGACACCCCGACGCTGGTAGAGCTCTTGTCGCCCTTGGCGTTGTTGCCGTCACGGAAAGTCGTCTCGAATGCTCCGTAGATGATCTTGCACGGGTCGGACCCGAAAGATCCATCAGGATAGCGACCAGTCTCTCGAACAAAGTCAATGATTTCATCAGTTGAGTTGCGGCTTCGATACGTGACGGAACCGTTGGCGATTTCGAACCTGTGGTTTCGACTGAAACCGTCGAACCAGTGTTCGGCGGTAAAGTTGCCAATGTCCCACGTCCCTGCGGCACCACGATAGAGTGAGCCACTTAGCCATTGCGGAATAGTTCCCTCAATCTCGAGTTTGGTAGGTTGTGGCATCTCCTCTGTGCCGTAGAAGCCCCAAGTCAGAGGGTTTGAGCCGACGGGTGGCCCAAACTCGTGCTTGGCTTGTTCATCGGACGGGCTGGAGGATACAAGCCCAGACTGATTAGAAGAGGTTGTCATAGTGAGAGTGGCTCGGGGTGAGTACTGTTAGAAGATTGATATCGCTTGTTGGATTGTCGACGCGAATGTGATGGTTGGTATTTACTGACGCTGAATGGGTAGACCTTGCGTTATATAAGAATCCCATCCTTGCCACCACATGACAGAATCCACAAATACTATCATCTTTCACTCAAAGACCCTGACGGGAAACGAAGGCATCATGATGCGCGTGGTGTGGAACACGTAACCTCGCGGCCGCGATTCCGGTAGGGACTTTGTCGTGCGTATCGAGTAAGCAACAGGTACGGCGAATGAGGGTA
Source organism: Fusarium sp. NRRL 66182 (assembly GCA_013266265.1). Lineage (NCBI taxonomy): Eukaryota > Fungi > Ascomycota > Sordariomycetes > Hypocreales > Nectriaceae > Fusarium > Fusarium sp. NRRL 66182. The sequence continues at coordinate 16,179 of JABFAK010000389.1, forward strand.
CGTCTTTTTTTTTCTGACAGGATGTGATCGGGGCATTTATCAACCGATTAGGAGTCATTCTGCGACAGGAGAGTGTTGGCATTGCACACGATTGCGGTTCCGCTTTATTTCGGCCTTTAAGATAGGCTTTATTATTTCCGAGGTATTTGTATATTCTTATATTCATATCCTGCAGGAAATACTAGCTAATTTCTTTTTATTAAATTTTTTTATTCTTTCTATTTAAAAGTATAGAAAAACACCTCTGGAGATAAAAAAAAATTAAAATTAAAAAAAGACTTATTAAAGCTATTTAACTATTATTAAGGTCGACTAGAGTCTATAAAATACTCAACAGGCTATATCTCGCATTCGTATGCCGCCAGCTTATAAAGAGCGCTCTAGACTTTAATTATCCTATAACTAGACTAGATACTCTAAACAAAAACGAATTCAAGATTTACTTGATTTATAGCGACACACTGCACCGTGCCGCGGCTGACGTGTCGTTATAGGGCTGATGAGCGTCCGAATGCGAGGTTTTGTGCGATCCGAGTCGTTGGTGAATGCGAATAGCATCGGCGCGAAACTATGGCACGTGGAAGGGAAGGAGATTCAGTGTGATTATCGAAGGTTGTAGTTTCTTTTGTCGAGTAGATGAGAAAACAATAAGTAACGTTAGATGAATCACTGCCCCGAAAAGCGAATTCAAGGATCATAGTGCATCTATCTATCTATCTATCTATCTACCTCTTGCGTGCTGTTACACCCTAGGCATGCTTGCAGTGATGCTTAAACATTCGGATAGTAGCTAGTAATCTGGATCAAAACGATCAAGGATGTAAATATTTTATCTACATATTTTAATCATATTTTCTCTGGATCGCGAGTTCAATTCCATGCTTACTGAGTGACTCTGACTCCCGCTTATCCCAAGCCGGGCATGCCGCTCGCAGTTTTTTTATGCGAGTGCGAAGACACACCCTGTTTAATGTTTATTAGCGCTATCTGTTTCCGAAACAGGAACCGCCATCTATCACGATGCGAGATGCGAGCTGAATCAATGATGCAATGTCGGTAAACATATCCCTTCCCAAGTCACCAAAGCATGTGTCTATATAATCCTCACCATGACTCGACTTCAACCTCAATCTGGATAGTAACTCTCAACGCCCACCTCCACACTCATCTCAAACCACACAAAGATGCATCCAACAGGCTTCAAAGCTATCGTGGTTGGAGGTGGCCCCGTAGGCCTCACGGCCGCTCACGCACTCTCACGGGCTAACATCGACTTCATCCTCCTCGAACGCCGTCCAAGCCCAGTCGTTGACGCTGGCTCCAATCTTGTTCTTAACCACATGGGCATGCGAGCCCTCGATCAGCTTGGTCTTCTACATCCTCTCGAAGAGTTAAGCTGCCCTCTGGGTCTCATCAATCGCCAGGATCACCAGGGCAGCGACATCGGAGATGTACACTGGTTCATTCTCTCCAACAAGTTGTAGGTTCTGTCATCTCTTTCTTGACCCATCCCTAACACGACCAGTCTCGGCCAGTTTCCCCGTGTTGTCAGCCGTCACGACCTGACCAAAGTACTCTACGAATCTCTCCCGACAACTCAAAAGAGCAAGGTCCTCGCCGACAAGAAAGTCTCGGAAATCACGCCCCGCGACGACGGCGTTCAGGTCTCGTGCACAGATGGCACGTCGTATCAAGGCTCCATTGTCATCGGGACCGACGGCGCCCACAGCCTCGTCCGTGAGCAGATGCGCAAACTCGCCTTGAATTCCAACTCAAGCGACATCAATGATGAGAAACCCTTCCTAACGACCTTCCGAGCTCTCTGGTTGCGCATGCCCACAAAGCTTGCGGGCATCGAGCCCGGTGTGACCTGCGAGACTCATGGCCCTACTGCGGCGACGCAGCTTTTTGCTGGTCAAGATACATCTGTCATGGGCCTCTATGAGAAGCTGGATACGCCCACGCGTGATCGAGTACGGTACACCGAGAAGGATCAGATTGCCCTGGTGGAGCGATGGGGACACATTCCCCTAGCGCCTGGAGGTAAACTAACTCTCCGAGAAGCCTTTAACGCCCGCACGCAGTCGGGTCTCGTCAGCCTTGAAGAGGGGGTTGTCAATCACTGGAGCTGGGGTGGTCGCATCGTTCTGGTTGGCGACGCTGCACACAAATTTAGTGAGTACACCTCTTTTGCTTAACTTGTAGAAGCTGAAAAGTTCCATAGCACCAAGTACGGGGGCAGGATGCAACAACGGCCTCATCGACGTCGTCTCGCTGGTTAACGAACTGTATAGTCTGCGACAAAAGACATCCTCTCCTACCCAGGTCCAACTCGCCGCCGCCTTCGGGTCGTATCAAGCTTCGCGGATGGAGTCTGTCATAGAGGCATGTCGCAGCGCGGGCCAGGCAACTTCGAGTGCGACATGGTCAAGTAGCTTGGCCAAATTCATCGACAAGTACATGATCGGTAGTACGGCGGTGCAGAACATGGTGTTTTGTCTGGGGGCACCCAAGATGAGGCAAGCTCCCACACTGATGTGCATGGGTAACGAGGCCAAGATTGGTCCAAATGCTTGGACTGAAGCGAAAGAGACAAAGGTGTGCTGAATAAAGGACAATGCCAGGGATGAGCCGTGATTTTCGTTATACATAGAATGTACTATATCAGAACAGGCCAGATTTTAGCATGGTTTCAGGACCAATCTCATTTATTCATTAGATCATTGTTTGACATGACTCCTCCACGTGATGAACAACTTCAGGCTCGATTCTTGCACCGATTCATTAAACGCTTATCCAAGCTAGGCCGACTACGAAACCACTGGTATTGCTAACCTCTAGTAAAACACCAAGCACCGCACCTCAATGCTCTGCCTCCCTTTAGCATCAGCCGGAGTGTTAGGGTCAACAAAGGCCGTGTGTGGCGTGTATCCGGCGAGTCCATGCTCACCGCCTGCATGAACCTCACTCTTGGAGTCGAAACACTTGATGAGCATTACCTCCTCGGGCGTCATGTCCTTGGCGTAGTAGAACTTGTGCTTATCGCTGGGGGCAACAGAATATGTCTCGCCCTTGATTTGGTAGCCCTCGGTTGAGCGGTGCGTTGACTCATCAGGTAGAACCTCCTTTCCCCGGTCGTCGTCGTCGTTGTCGTTGCGGTTGGGGTATAGTAGATCGACAGCAACCATGTCTTCTGGCGTAGTAGTCCGCCAGTCGATGACAGCGAGAGGAAAATCAGATGCGGGATGGCCAATGGGCCGCCACACATTGATGATCTGATACCGTCCCTTGAGCAACTGCTCCGTCTCCGAAGGGTCTGTGTGTCGTTTCACGCGAGCCTCAGCGGCGCCAGGAGTTTGATCAACATGAACCTGCTGCACGGGCTGGCGCGGGCTTGACTTTTCCCGTCTGCGGATAGTGTGGTCAAAGATGACGACTTTCCTGATGTCTGGGATCCTCTGCTTGAGCATTGCCTCTACTTCAGCGTAATAGCCGTTCCGAACAGCTGCATCGTCCGTGAAGGCGGTCTCTTTGGCGGGTGACTTGAAGACGTCAAAGCCAGAGACATCTACGCCGAAGTGAGTGATGGAGGCTGCGTTCCGGATGTCGATGACCTCGGCCTTTTGCTGGCTGCGGTTGAAAGAAGTTTGGTCGACGTCGACTTTGGCCCAAGGCTTGACTCTATTTCCATCCGAGTCTACGCTCGATGCTGGGTCGATGTAGTTGAATAGTCCGGTTGTCATTCTGGTGGCGGTAGTTGTGAAGTTCGAGTGATGGGCTCTAGAGTGATATGCGGGGTTGAAGAGTGGTTGTGAAATATGTCGTGCACCGAATCGAAGCCGTGACATGCAGGTGATGAAGATTGGGACAACTATCTGAGGTGAAGGACGCTATTTATATCGCCATCAATCAACTGTAATTCACTCGGGCTATTGTGTAAGATTCCCGTCTTCCTTACTGTAGTTGTACAGTAGGTAGTCTACATCCCACCCTCACATTTGTAATCGTAGGATATTTATAATCCAAAGTGATGATGACGTCTGCGGGGCAAGCGTGCTATAACTCTAACAGATCGCGTCATTCCAAGGGGGCAGATCCCAATTTTCAGTTACTGCGTTAGCCAGTCGTGGCCAAGAACGAGTACCGGTACTCTGTCCGTTTGTCTCAGGTCGGCAAGGTGTGATGTCTTCCAGTGCTTATTCATTACTCTGATGTAAGAAAACTAGATTGAATATAGGCGGCTGTGCTTGATACACATCCGGTATACTGATAGACAGTAATTAAAGAATATACTTGGCATCTATACCGCCAACATGAAAGACATGGACTTTCGCTCTTATCGTAATGCAGCCTACATCTCGAGTATAAACAACACAGCCGTTCTGGTAGTTCCTTGAAGATTCTGTTTTGCGAGCAAAGGAACCTTCACTGTGGGTGTTGCCTCGTCATGATTCCCAGAGACTCCTTTCACTATAGTCCCTAGGTTGATATAACACGGACACCATGGTCGATTGACGCGTTCATTGTATTCTAGCTGAGCGAACAACAATCCCGTTAACAAAACAGTCCCGAACAGCTAGCTGCATATATGATATAATCGCCAGTGAACAGCCTAATCAAGCACTTCTTTCAATACAGTCCGTCTCTCAGATTACTCAATATATAAGGTAGATGGGCACAGGACTTCTTCTATGTATCAGCTAAACCTTCCATCAACTCTCATCTCACGTATTACACTCAACTCACACTCTAATCATTCCAGTCATCCACAGCATGATACACCCTGAACTTCCGACAGAAATGGCTACACTCTACGAAGAGGACGTTGCTGTCTTTTTGTATTTTCTCCCCGATCACTCCCTCACTCAAGTTCTCCGTGATGTTGCTCTGAGCACGGCAGACCCTCTCACAACGATCGCCCGCTCCAAGAGCCACACCTGTCCTCCATCTCTTAACCCTAGCCCACGCACAGGCTACGACATGATCGATCTCGCACTATGCAAAAACGACGTGGTCATGTTGAGAGGCTACTCGAGGCTGTTTGGGCCGCTCTCCACCCTGTTACCTCTGCGACACCGTGATCCCAAGGACGGACAACAGACGGAGTTGGTTAGACTCGCGGAAGCCTTCTTCCAGCGCCGCGTCTACGCTCACCACTTTAAGAAAGTGTTTGAGTGGTTCATCGGGAATGATGCTACGGTGCATGATCTTTCGGCTTCTGATTTGATGCCAGCGCGGTTGTATTATGCTACAAGATCCATGCGTCCTCGTCCGCCCATTGATCACTTAGCCGAGATGTTGAAATGGAGCACGACTAACGCCGAGATGAAGACGCTTTGCGAAATGATCGATATGCTGTGTGAACGAGGTGCTGTCATTGACCTTCACCAAGATCGTTTTCGTCTGAGAGGCCAGCGTGAGTATCTTCGCCAAGCCAGCCTCGATCCCATCAAGCGACCTGATAACGCGGTCGAAATCGCGATGCTGCCGCACTGCCCAAGTTCCTTTCTAGCCAATCTTCTCAAGCCGCGTTCTAGAGGGAACGAGGCCTTTACAGCGAGGAGCAAGCTTTGGAGACGCTTTGGTCCTGATTTGCCTCGAGGTCAGCATCGTGCTGTGACGAACATGGAATGGATTGTTACTCGCATCTACCTAGAACTCTTTGCCGAGAATAACCTTCATAAACATACTGCACATTCTAAAATGGTCATTCTGTACGAAAACAAGCTTAACTGTCTTTTGTCAGCCAATCTCACTGACCCTATTGAGCTAGATGCGCTGAGGAAGCTGTTCGAAGCCGTCGCGGAGATTCAAAAGACTTCTGCATCTGGTGATTCCGACAGAAAGGACTTCGGGGCTGAAAGCTGGTTCAACCTGTGCCAAGCCGTGTCTTGTCTGGCTACCGAGACTTACCACACCAAAATGAAACAAGACGCTGAGAGGTTTGGTGAGCGACGACATCAGTTTTGGATCAACGACTCCTGGGATCCTCGCATCCAGTGGATTCAGTGGAAGGCCGAAGAAGAGATACAAGCTCTGAAGACACCTTTCGAAGGGCCGGCGAGCGAGCAACTTTTCGAGACTTGGCGGCAACTAGTTCTTGAGAGGGGTGAGAAGCGTCGTTGGTTCGACGTGGTGGAGCAGACAAAGTGGTTTATACCCATGGAGGAAGCCAAGATTGCACTCAGTAATTCTAACCCTCTGGTAATGGCGGCTCTGGGAGTGTAACCGGTGTCTTTTTGGGGTGTTGGAATGACTTTGTGGTAACCAGGTTGAGTAGTTGAGAGAGCTCTGGTAGCTCGAGGAATCTGGGTAAAGTTTGGCCGATATCAATCTGGCCTGAAAAACACAAGCACAGTCCAAGGTCGATTATTGGAGAACTTCAGTTATGCTGACCAATAGCAGGTAGTGCGGGCAAGAACGAGATATCCAATCTGGATCAGGACGATGTTAATGGAACATGGCTATCAAACACCTGGGCCACTACGGCAACTCAACCGCAAAGGTAAGATCCCGGCGCTCATGAGGACGAACTGTTTCTCTAGACAATACAATTATCATCATTAGTCTTCCAATACCAGGCCGTATGCGGCTGATCCAAGTCTTTGTTTGCCAAATGGTGCCACTAAAGCAATGCATTGAGGTGTGCTAATGAGGTATCAATTATACCGTTGGGCTGCTCTTGGGCTATGTTGGGTTTTTGGACAGTGTTATAACGATATACTCATGTACACGTAGGTAATTGGCTAGGCTGCTTCTGTGTCAATGGAAGGCCCTGGTCACTCTCCGTACTCTTTTATATTATTGCGGCTGAGTGTTAACAAGAAGGGGTTTGTGGAACTGTAAGAGACGGCGTCTTCATCCATCACAGAAGCAACTAGAATAGTTGAGCTGGACAGGCATGTGCGTATAGAGACGATCAGGCTTAGCGAGCGGATTAAGATGGTGGAAGCCAACCATGCGAGTCTTGGGCTGGAGAACGTACTGAACTGCACGGCAGTGACACAGTGATGAAATATAGGTCTACCATGACATTCAAGGAAGAGCAGGGCTGATTGTTCATGTAGTGTTCTATTGGAAGGCAAGAATTTGACTATTTGGCATTTACACCATCTATACTTAATGCAGGAGCTTCTTGGCCCTACTTTTCAGTCTAGGATTGAAGCGGAAGTTAACTGGACTTTCACTTCCAACAAAAACAAAACTATCGTAGAATATGCAGCCAAGCACTGATCCGACCAAAGTTCCAGCCCAAGGTCCGTAGAACCACCAGCCGCTGTGAAACACATTCGACGCCCGATATCCCACGGCATATGCAATGACACGTGGCCCAAAGTCCGAAGCAGGATTCAAGGCAGATCCGATGTTATAGCCCAGAGTGAATTTGAGAGTAGTAACTAAGAATCCCAAGACAAGAGCGTGCATCCCTGCGCCTGGCGGGTTATTTTGGTCATCGCCAAGAGCAAAGACTGCAATCATCATTATAGCACTGCCCACGACTTGATTGAAAAAGGCAGACTGCATCGACACCCACTCTCGAGGAGTTGAGAAGAACGTCATAGACATTCCCTCCTTGTCAGGATCGACGTAGTGAATTGAGTCTGCGTAGATTCCATAAGCTAATGCTCCGGCAACTATGCTGGCTATGAACTGCACAAGCACGTAGATAACGCATTGCTTCCAGGGAAATCCACGAAATAGGGACAGAGAGAGGCTGATCGCTGGGTTCATATGAGCTCCGCTCACACCGCCGCCGAGATAAATGCCAAACATCCAGGCAAAGCCCCATGCCCAGCATGAAGTCTCGTATGAGCCATACGCCTGTGTTTGATCGGCAGATAGATTCACCGATAGTGTTCCTGTGAGACCTAGCAGGATGGCCACAGCTGTCGCGAGGAATTCGGCGAGTGGCTCAGGGTGCCTCGCACGAAGCCTAGCCCACCAATTGCGAAGTTCGTCAGGGTCCCTTTCTCCTGCCTCCACTGAAGGCTTTTCCTCCCGGCCTAAAGGCTCTGAATCAATCTTGTAGTCTGGCTGAGAAGATGCGTTCTTCTGATGAGAGTTGGTCTTTCTTGCAGCCGCGTCGTGACAACAAGTCCCAGGCGTCTCTCCAGGGACATAATCGAACACGGGCTGGCCTGCGTCGTTTCTCTTTTCGCTATGAGCCAAGCCTGCTGCTGTTTGTCGACTCTGTGTTTGCACACGATATAGCTGGCCTGAAGCAGTGCGTGATATGTACCTCGAGGGCAGGTCCTTGACAACTTCCTCCTTCACCAGCTCGCCCATTTCCTCATCTACATTACCATCTGGCTTTACTGGCTTGAAGACCTTGCGGCGTACCCTGTGCGGTAAGGGCTTTCCAAGGCTGAAGATGGGTTTCTTGCTAGCTTCACCAAACCATGGGTTTTCATCGTAGTAACCTTCCTCGGCAACGGCATATTGGGGGTATGGAGATGTATGCTGTGGCTCAATAGGTTGACTTGTACTGTCCACATTTGGCATCCTCGTGAAAGGTCTTGAGCTAGCTTGTCGTCTGCTTATGTGCGGCTTGAGACTGGAAGATGAACCATGAAGTCGACGCCTCCGAGAACGTGTTGAATTTGTGCGGTTGGTGGATTCCGATTGTCGGTCCCGGATAGTGCTAGGAATACGGCTTGCAATACCGCCAAGGTGAGCTTGGCCTGGTGTTGAAGGAGTTGTTGGTTTGGAGAAGTAGTCATGACTATTTTCCTGGTGGTTGGCCATGGCTGACAGTACGTCTTGAGGAATTCTTTCTCGCTGAGAAGATTTATGAGGGACTAAAACTGAATGCTTTATACCTCTACAGACCGAATACCTTTCAGAAAGATCCTTATAGCCATGACGTTGACTGTTCAAAGCTTGTCTTTGGCCTCCACTCAGATGTCAGCCGGAGCTTTTTCTCCCAGGTGGACTCGGGAGCCGCATTCTTAATACAGGCCTTTTTGCGAATCACTCGACGCCAAATCTCTGCGTGTGGACCTGTGAGCCACCTACGATGGGTCACGATCTTCAAATCGAAGACGATCGCCTTTTCAAGTCTATAATGGCAATTCTAGCTAGTTTTCCAGGAAATAGTATGCCCAAAGCGGTGCCAATGTTACATAGTTGATGACTTCTTCCTTGTAGACGGGCAATAAAATTCTTCTCTTGTTTCTCGCCGACGACACTAACTCGCCACCACATAAACAGAGAATAGATAGGAGGAGAAGTTTTGAACTATAGAAGATTAAGAAATTCAATTAAACCAAAAGTCAATAATAGAAATAATAGATTAATGGGTACCATTGCGTCGACATAGAAAGGCGGTTCTTACACATACCTCATGCGGTGCCTTTAGTATGGTCAAGATCCATATGCGACATGAATAAGTAATACAGACTTATCAAGATTGTCAACCTCATATGAAGGTAGTTGTTTAAATATAAGAGAGTTTTATTAAGTTAATCTGTACTGCTTTCCTTATAATAAGGCATTAAAAAGATTTATTCGAGATAGGATATTTTAACTTATTTAACTAATAATAAGTTTAATTTCTTTTACCTTAATATAAGTTTTTTAATAATAATAATTATTATTAT
>JABFAK010000390.1:0-62283 GCA_013266265.1 Fusarium sp. NRRL 66182
AGCTAGGATTTTTATTAAAATTAATATTTTAATTATATAAAAAAAAGAAAATAAAATTTATATTTTTAAGTTTAAGTTATATATAAAGTAATATTTTTATTTATAAAGTCTTTTAAGTTTAAATAATAAATATATTTACTATTAAAATTAATAATATAATATAATATAGGTGGAGAAAGAGCAGGATATAGAGAAATATATTTAAACTTTTTACTTATTACTATATTAATCTATCCCTCTTCACCCGCCACAGAAGCAATCCAACTCACCACAGCATTATCCATCAATCAAGGACTATTTCTGCTGCCCTCGCCCTCGCCCTCGCCCACTATGGGCAAGTTATCATGGAGGGCTCAGCCAACAAGTCTCTTCACACCTTAAGCGTCGAGAACCCATGGTTTGCCGTGCATCCGCTCTTCTGGACTGCTCGTCACCTCCAGCTTCTGCACTGTACTTTTAAGCGCATTGAGGTAGATCCAAGTCTCGGTGACAACAATGGCAATAACGACGACGATCAGGAGACGACACGGCTTGCGAAGCGGCTCGCTAACTCGCGCGCGCCTGTTGTCAAGTCCATTTCAGCTGCGGGATTACTTTGTCGAAGAGCAAGTCCCTTGAAACGCGTTCAGTATGTGTCTCTCCCTTCGCTGACTGGGCTTGACTTACATTTCCTGTCCAGAGGCGCACCCCCTTTCACCTTTGCCAACCGCCGAGTGCATTTTTTAGAATGCGACGTCTTTCGCTTAACAAGACAGAATGACAAGCTCATCATTGGGTATTACCCCTACAACAACGTCGTCGACCAACGAGCAAAGGTTCTCAACCCGAAGCTTCATCCAGGCCAAGGCTATAATCTTCCCATGGCCCGGCTGTATCAGCGCAAACTTCGGCAGGTCACGCCTGACGTCTGGCATGAGGATCCTTATCTTGTCTGCATCATCTTGTCCTTGGCACAGCTGCAGTGGAGGAAGTTCTACTCGTCGAAATCGACAAGTTATCCCGTATGCTTGACTCGCTGTCTTGAAATTATGCATGCTAATCATGGCATTAGGTCTGCCTACTCGTCACTAATAAAATCGACACAACCAACGCACACGTTTTTCACGCTCATGTCTCGAGCGACATCCTCGAAAATCTCGATGTACCGTCTCGCCACATTATAAATACGACGTGGCCTACGATACACCACACGCAGATCCCCTTCGAACCGTACGAGACCTTTGCCGGCCGCATTATCTCGCATCTGTGCAAGCCAGCCGTCGAGGTTCCTGCAGTATCTATAGGGCAAAAGAGAAAGCACGAGGTTGAGCCCCGGCTTCAACCCAGGAAGAGGGTACAGTTGGCGCAAGAGGCGCCAACGCATCCAGAGTCACTAGGCTAAAGCATGACATGAAAGCGAAGGGATGGTGCCTGCTACTGCAGGTCGTGCTTGGAAGTGTCTATTAATCTGCCGTGCAGAGGCATAGGGACCACAGTTGTGCTATATTTGCGACTGTTTCACTATTGTATAACCGCTCTTCACCATCCTTTTTTATTACTGAACTACTTCGGTCGGCTGATATGAATAATATATCTTTCCTACAAACAAGTTACTAAACACGCTTCAGCGGGTTTAACAACCTTAACATAATAGGGGACATCATATCACACACCCGTACTACGGAGCTATGGATCCCCCATCATGAGGTTTCACGGCTTGACTTTCGGGAAGTGTTCCTTGGACCAGATTTCCTGAATAAGGCTGCGGTGACGTCAGGTCGGGGGTGTCGAGAGCCTAAAATTTGGTGGTTAGAGGTTGGAGTCGAGTATGGGTTGGGGTAGGTATGTATCGTATGAAGAATACGCAATAAAGACTGCATGCAATACCTTGCACTACAATACTAGGAGACTATTCACTAGAGAATATAAAACAAATCTAGACATTAGTTGCTTACCTACAAGTACTCCGTAGGAGTAAGCTGGCAGCACCTTTTTTGGAGATACCTCTGGAGGTGCCCCTGTTGTCCATACAAGTACCCCACGTCGTCCAGGTACCTGCAAAATGTCAAAGAATGGCGTCAGTCCCTCAGGATATGCGCGCGCGCCATTATTTTAGCGCCGTATGCGGGAGTATCGTTTTGACTGCTGTTACTCCAAGTGCCGCTGGCTGACTCGTCGTTACACACATCGAACCCATGGTCGAGGCACAGGGAATAAAATACAAGAGATCAAGGTTTCCTCCAGCCGCTTAGTCGGATCTATGCAAGGGGCTTCCTGTTACTTCGTCATTATCTTGTCAGTTAAATGTTGAGCGGTTTTAGGGGTGTAAGTCGCTTTGGAGTTTGAGATTCCAGATACATCTGGACTATCTGGCGCAACTGTCTTTATCGTGGTTGGATGTCTTGACAGAATTTTCATCGATCTTGGTAGATTTCACTGCTCTTTCAGAAACGTGCCTGAATCTCTAATCGTGATGTGCTTCGTATCATAGATCTTACCTCTCGCTCTCGCTCTCGATGTGATATAGAATTTCACAAACAAATCTGTGGCCGCCTACGTTTTGCGCTAGGTTTTAGGTCGCGATAAATTGTTACTAACGTTGGGTAGGTAGGTAGGTAGGTAGATAGAAGCCGTCGCAAAATTCTGTTGGCCCGTTTCTACCGCAAGAACCTCACATCCAGCGCCTACTTCCCACTTTCCCGCTTCATCAACCCCCGACCCTACCTAGTCTTGCTCCTTCAACGCCATTCTTCTTCTGGGCCCCTCCCCTTGATTTTCTTCCTTTCTTCTTCCCCATCATCTTTATTCCCAATATTTCACCCACAAGCCTAGGTATAGAAAAGCTGTCGCGGCCCGTTCGGAGCTCTGTCGCAAGTCATTACTCGGTCAACCAAATTGCATCCAAGATTCAGCTAGTCATTGGGACCAATTCCTTGGCCCGTTCACAGTACTCGATTAATCCTGGTCAGATTGCGCCGCCACTGCGCAACATCTTTGATTCGATTTTCAAAAGATCTACCTTGACGCCACTGCCGCTCCGCGACCTCAATTATCATTTCATCTCTTTGATAATCCCCTTACTTTGTCAGACATCCTCGATAGCCATTGTCTGAGCGATTTCTTGTTTACTTTGCTGCGAAAAAGAAGACAATTTTGCGACGCCTTCCGATCGAGCACTTACAAGCACCCCTCTTCCCCCACCACATTTCGACATTGGGATCTCACCGAAACCCCAAGACTTGTCGCATCCTGCCCTGCGCTACGATAAAATATTCAACGAATTTACGACAGACCATTGACGACTTGGCGACACCATCGCCAGATATACATCGACTCTTTTTTAGAACATAGACTGCACTGCTGCGCGCAGGCAGATTTGACGAACCCAACACAATGAACGGCACACAATCCCCCGACGCCCAAAAGAACGGCCACAACAGTAACAGCAGCAGTCTCGCTGCCAAGAAGCGCAAGAAGGACGGTCTCAAACCTATCATCACCATGGAGGGTGCAAGCCCTCAGCCAGGAGCTGGGTATGTATATATAATTCCTTTTTATCTCTGTTATTGTCGCATTCTGTTCGAGTTATTCAGTTGCATCTTTTGACAGCATGCCTGCTCTTTTGTTGCCTCATGACATATATACACAATCTTCATATCTGGAGGACAAGTTGTTGAGATTGCGCGTTTTCTGGTCGCTTGCTTTGAAGCCTCTGGTTCACAGAGGTTACAAGCTCACGATCCAAGGACCCTCCAGTCATCTCTCTTCGTTTTTGCACGGGCCGGCTATACCGTGTCGCCTAAGAGCCCAATGTCCATAGGCTTGGTTGTTGTCGGCTACGCACAATATCAGACTCCGCCGTGGATTTGGAACCAGAGCCACAAACTTCCTTGTATCCGGTTGTCAGAGGAGATTAGCAGAAATCTCAACAAAGATTAAGCGCCGTTCCAACCGGGCGCCCAAAGGACGGTCAATAGCACATGGTGCGGCATTGCATCACCATACAGACGACAAAAGACAGAAGCGGGCAGTGAAGCAAGTCGAAACCAGTGTGGGCACTGCTCACTTGGTGGCTTCCCACCTCCGCCATTCTGGAGCTGGGGGGCCCGTGTCCTTGGGCCTTGATAGGAGGACAAGGCCCCATAAGTCTTGGGCATTCACCAACCCTGAATCACTCGATCGATCACTGGGCCCCTCTGTGCCTGACTTGGGGCCCAGCCTGGATACTGGTGCAGTCAGTCACTTGTCTCTGCTATTCCAAGGTAGTAGACCTTGACAGCCTCTAGCTGAAGCTGCTGTTGGTCGACAGAGGTGGAGGATGAGAGAATGTGATGGTGATGGTGGTGCTCATGTCTGTCTGATCTAATAGCAGCTGACTGACTTGTTTGCCCCTCTACCCTCACTCTGCATTTACCTCGACGTTCCACGTCCTCTGGGAGCATTCTTGGCGGGTTAGACTCTTGAGCCTTGAGCTTCCAAAGACCCTTTATTCGCCGGGCGGGACGCTCCGTCTTGCGCCGCGTGCCAGCCCATCCCATGGTCTTTTACAAGGACAAGCGATTGCAGATCGGAGTCGACGAAGAGAGAAACAAATCAAAACCAAAGACAAGGAACATGCCCCCAAGCCCAAACAACCTCTAAATCTCTATCAAATCTCCCTCGCCTTGGCTTGTCCCTGATCATTTTCCTCCTCTTCTCTTTCGTCTCTTCGCCCTGTTCTTTGCTTGGGCAAGTTTGCGACCGCAACTGCTACTGTTGCCCAACCTATGTCTTTGTCATCTTCGTCATTTTGACCAGATCCTTGTTCTCTCCCTCGTTTCTTCTTTATCCCCCCCGCCCATAACCCGCCACACACCATTCACCGGCTTATCTATCGCGCCTTGCTTCTCGATTGATATCACTTTCTCTACTCGATCGACCCGAGCTTGTGTCCTTGGAGGCAACAAGCGAAAAAGGGACAGAGAACGCGACGCGCCCAATTTATTACCAGCGCAAGCTGCGCCATGTGAAGTCACCATGAGCTTCCTCAAAACAAGGTTGCACTCCCCTTACCCCGTTTATGCACCGTCGGTTACGGTTTATCTGGGCGTTTTGCTTGGTTCGGTTCGGCTCCTGGCAGTCCAGAGTCCATTCGCCTCTTGTTGATGGGGGAGTCTTGACTCGTTCCTACGTATCGCCGTGAACGATGTTTTGATGCTTCCCCGCCATTTCACCACTCCCAAGCCCAATCCGGCAAAGGTCCCCCACCACGCAAGGCCATCAGCTCTTTCGCCGCCGTCACTCTCTCTTCCTCCCACCAAATCTTGCGACCGTGGTTGCTGAAACCGATTGCATTGGCTCCGCTTCAATTCTGATTTATCATCTACCTATCGCGTTCTTGCGCTGATTTCTTTTTGACGCATTAACGGCATTGTTTGGATCAACACTGACCTCCTTTCTCCCTATCTAGATCGCATCAATTGTCGGCCATGGCTCACTCCCCCTCTTCCTCGTCCGTCGAAGACGCCGCCGAAAATACTGCAGATGAAGAGGATTCTGAAGACTACTGCAAGGGTGGTTACCATCCAGTGCAAGTTGGGGAGAAGTTCAAGGATGGAAAATATACCGTTGTTCGCAAACTGGGATGGGGCCATTTCTCAACTGTCTGGCTTTCTCGCGACAACACCAACGGCAAGCATGTCGCCCTCAAAGTTGTTCGTTCCGCCGCCCACTACACCGAGACCGCTATCGATGAGATCAAGCTCCTCAACAAGATTGTTCAAGCCAAGCCCGATCACCCCGGTCGCAAGCACGTCGTGAGTCTTTTGGACTCCTTTGAGCACAAGGGACCCCATGGCACCCACGTGTGTATGGTTTTTGAGGTCCTTGGCGAAAACTTGCTTGGCCTCATCAAGCGCTGGAACCATCGCGGTATTCCAATGCCTCTCGTCAAACAAATCACAAAGCAGGTTCTCCTTGGCCTCGACTACCTTCACCGCGAATGTGGTATTATCCACACTGATCTCAAACCCGAAAATGTCCTTATCGAGATTGGAGATGTTGAGCAGATCGTCAAGCGCGTCGTCAAGCCCGATGCCGCTGAGAAGGAGAACAACCGCAACGGTCGCCGGCGCCGGAGGACTCTCATCACTGGCAGCCAACCCCTCCCGTCTCCTCTCAATACCAGCTTCAACCAAACAAACCTTTTCCCCTCCCCGAACCCCCATTCCAGCCTTGCTGGTGTTTTGAATGAAGGTAAGCTGTCTGAGGGTTATTATTGTGCTATTGAAATTTGAATCGAGGGGCTGACGTGTTTCCTCGATAGGCAAATCATCAAACGAGGCATCTCCCAAGCCAACTGACGATGCTCAGAAGCAACGAGAAAAATCTGCGTAAGCAGTCCAACTTTCTTAGTGGCATATCTTATATGTAGGCTAACGATTTCTCCAAAGTGATCTTCTCAGTCGAGAAGTCTCCGGTATTTCTCTCGACAAGTCAAACTTGCCCTCTGCTTCAACAGGCGAGAAACGCAAGGCGGAAGACGCACACGCATTTGATGTCATCAGCGTCAAGATTGCAGACCTGGGCAATGCTTGCTGGGTCAATCATCACTTTACCAACGATATTCAAACGAGGCAATACAGATCCCCTGAGGTGATTTTGGGTTCCAAGTGGGGGGCCAGTACCGATGTTTGGAGTATGGCAGCTATGGTATGATGCCGTCGTTGGCTTCTGCAGAACTTGACTAACCATTTGCGCTTGTGTAGGTGTTCGAGCTGATTACAGGCGACTACTTGTTTGATCCACAGTCAGGCACCAAGTATGGCAAGGACGACGACCACATTGCTCAGATAATCGAACTTCTTGGGCCGTTCCCAAAATCACTATGTCTCAGCGGCAAGTGGAGCCAGGAGATCTTCAACCGAAAGGGTGAGCTGCGGAACATCCATCGACTGCGGCATTGGGCTCTACCCGACGTGCTACGTGAAAAGTATCACTTTAAGGAGGACGAGGCGAAGCGTATCGCAGACTTTTTGACCCCAATGTTGGAGTTGGTACCTGAGAAGCGAGCCAATGCTGGTGGGATGGCAGGCCACAACTGGTTGGAGGATACACCTGGCATGAAAGGGCTGAAGATTGAGGGCTTGGAGGTAGGCGGCCGCGGCGAGGGCATAGACGGCTGGGCGACAGAGGTGAGGAAGAGATAAAGGGACTATAGACGCGTTGGGCATGTCGAATACAGAAAGAAACGAACCAAAGCCGACAGTCCAGGACACCACATGACATGGATGACTGGTCTTGCTTTTGCCTGATGATCTACAAGACCTTTCCGGTGCTACGCTTGTGCATCAGCCCAAGGAGCCGCATGATGGCATTGCTTTAGCAGCGACAGATGCGTGCTTCACCGATGTCTTACTTAGTATTGGTTGCCGCATATGGATCGGATTATGGCCTGGAGCATGATAATCGTGCCTTCACGTACGGAAGGATTATACCACATGGTCAGAGGCTGGGGTTTAGGACATAGTTGTTGGAATTAGATGCATGATTGTATAATCGAGAAGATAGACATGACACCATGGTGGTACTGTGGTGGATGACTGCGACATTATACAAGGTTTGAATACCAAGTTAGTGATGATGTGATGAACTGATGATATTTTAAGGGAGTGGAAAGGGAGGTTTAAGAAAGGCTCGGGGGCCTTTTCCAAGAAGATTTTCTTGATACTAATGAGTAATGCCTGAATATCCGTTGGATAGTATTATCGTTGCAGTATCTCGTGGTGATCCACCGAGATGAATAGATGCCTTTCAAGATATTTCATGATTATATGGTCCCGAACCACCATTCCCGTATTTTACTGACACCAGGGCGTTCATCTAATATTACATGGTGAATACAGCTCATTTCTTTCCCTTGCCTCTGCGCTTCCTGACACCTGCTGCTGGACTATCGTCCACATCCTCCTTTACTTGCTCTGCGCTCACATCAACAACGCCGTCGCTGGACGTCGTGTCCCCATCATCAGCGGCATCTCTAGCAGCGTCAAGCACCTCATTCATGATGCGCTTGCCCTCATCAATCTCGCCGTTGAGGGCGCCGCAGGACATGCACCTCCATTTTCCAACTTCGATCAATGTTTTGGTTCCAGGGGGGGCCTGGCCGTTGACGAGGCGGCAGGACTTGCAGATGAGGACGATGCGGTTCTTGGGGGCGGTTTCATCCTCGCCAAGAAGGACGTCAAAGATGCGGTCGTACCAGTGGGATTCAGGGACGCCGGTCGAGTAAGACGAGTAGCCGCTTAGTTGAGGAGGAGGCTGAGGAGTGCCGGGGGCGAAAGCTGGAGGAGGAGGAGGGACAGAGAATTCGGCGTTGGGGGCAAACTCGGCACCAGGGTCCAAGGGGTTCGGACCTGGCGCAGGACTGGGAGCTCGGTGCTGGATGTTGGCCGTAGGAGGAGGGGGCATATTTGTTCGCCCTGGGACTGCGTGCGCAGGGCCATTAGGTCGATGCTTGCTGGGCGACTTGTCTTCGGCATTGTCCTCGCCAGCCTTCTTCTTCTTGCCCTTGGACTGGCCCTCAGCACCGCCGTACTTCTCGATCAGCTCTAGGGTGGAGTCATATTTGGTGGCATCCTTGAGCTTCTGGATCGTCTTTGCGCGCTCCTGCTGGTGATCCTTGAGACGAGCGCTGAGGCTCTCGATGCGATAGTTGTAGTATGCGGCGAGGGTTGTGCGCGTTACGTAGATGCTGTTTCATGATTTGGTCAGTTTCGCAAATCTTGCGTGGCGCATTTAAAGGGAGGACTTACAGCACTGGGCCACCGACAAGACCGCCCCCTTCAAAGGCACCCAGGTTGTTGTATCCGACGACAAGAAAGAGAACAATGGCATAGACGAGGTAGGCGAAGCTAAGGTAGAGTGTCCAAATGACACGCGCGCGACGGGAGCTGGCGCGGACTTTGTCGAGGGAGGCTTGGGTATCGGTGATTTTGGTGGAGAGCGTAGAAAGGGTCTTCTCAAAGGAGGCTGTTGAGGAGTCATCACTCTAGAGAGGACATGTCAGCTCTCGAACACGGATCTCGTGCGCAGACGTAGAGGGGGGAAGACTCACCCTCCAGGGCCAAAAGGCCACCATTTTGACCAAGGGATAGCGGGGAGGTTTAGAGCATACAAAGGAAAGGAGATAGAAGGAAGGGAGGAAATAAAAGGAGAGATAAGTCCAGAGTTTGGACGAAAAGTAGAACGGGCTGAAGAAAGATAACAAGAAGAAGAAGGGAAGGACACGAGTTGTGAAGTGAAGAATGAGGGTTGTGAAGTTGAAGTTGGTCTCAGGCTACAGGCGTGGGTGTGACCTCATCCATAGGTACCTAGGTAGGTAGGTACCTAGACAAGACAGACGTAGCGCAGTTCAGTTCAGTTTAGCTCATGTGGGCAGCCCAGTCCAGGGACAGACAGACAAGGGGGCGGGAGGGAGCTGGAAGCTGTGCGCTCCACTTGTACAAACTGATTGACCTTGTAATAATAGCAACAAGATGTAGGAATGCAGAGGTGGGTATGTAGTTTGCAGCTAGTATAGTATTCGCGGAATATCTGCTAAACAACTGTCATGATCGTATTGAAAGATGTAAAGCGAGGTCGTGATTATGGTCGTGTCTAGATATGTATGTACAAGTATGCTCGGTACCTTGACTAGCGTCTTACGCATCGCCTTACACTGCGGACAATGTCGCTATGCAATACGACGTAGACGATGGTACTAACTATAGCACTCAAGAATTAGCGATCTTGCACACAGGAACACTTCTTCTCATCTCATATAGTCTATGTAGTTCTGCATAAACTGCATAACCCAAGATCAAGTTGGAATAAAGCCAGAGTCTATCCATAGTGTTCAAGCCACGCTGCTTACAAGAACACGTGGATGAAGTATTCCCAAGTTAGAAACGGTACAGGTTCTGAGCCACAGCTGTTCGTCCACCAAGCCACATCGCCCTACCCAGAAAAGGCAGAGGCGATCCGTAACTCTGTCCATTGTTGAGCAAGAGTCGAGACCCTGCAACTCCTTTCATCAACTTGCTGCACCAATTTCGCATCGTCATGAAGGCGTTTTGTTGAGTTGCTTTCTATAATTATCTGCCCGTGTATTCTCCTAAAAGGTCACACTTCGTCCCCTGAACTTCCGGTCTACAGATTCTCATCATTACCTGAATTGTGCGCGTCCCTTGGTCTCTTTAGACGTTGGTCTTTGACCCAAGGGAGCCATCATCATGTTCCAGGTCAGTCAACCTTGCCATGTTTCTCCACGCAGACCACGGCTTACACCCTTCTAGCGATTCAAAAGCGCAATCGATCGGACCATCGCCGAGGAACAAGCCCGCCAGCAGACATCCTCGCAGTCGAGATCCCCCTCCAGGTCAGGCTCATCGTCGCGCAAGGGTGATGGGACCCCAGCCCAGCGCGCAAAGTCAAGAAAACAAGCTTCCGATACAGGCGACGCTCCGAATCCAGATCCTGCCGTTTTCGAGGCTGCATTCGTCATTGACGATAGCGATGAGTTGAGCCGAGCTGCTACCCCATTGCCTCCTGCAGCGGCAGACGAGACAAAAACCGAAAACACCACCGGCCAAAGTAGCGCATCAGACGACAAGTCGGCAGAGACTCAAGCTGGAAAGGACGAAAATAGCACCAACAAAACTCAAGATGAAGCTCCAACACCTAAGCCTGAGGCTACAAAGCCGCAAGAGTTAAGCCCGGAAATTCGTCAGAAGTTGCGCAAGCTGGAAAAGCTCGAGGCGACATACCCTGGTAAGCTGAGACCACGGTGGTTCATATAGTAAGCAGCAACTAATCCATCCCAAGAGCTACTACGTTCCTACCGTGTTGCCCACAGGCGCGCCACAGCCATTGAGCCCTTCGAGAAAGCCCTTCGCGAAAACACCCCCTTGACATCCATCAGCGACCCGGAAGCCCTTGTCGAGTACCTCAACCAGGTGAACCTGCGAAGCGACATGGTGATGCAGGAGCTGAAGAAGGTATCCGCCGACAAGGACGAGCTGCACAAGAAGCACAACGAAGCTGAGGAGAAGGCCACAAAGCTGGAAGAGGAATTGGCGGCACTCAAGGCAGGCAAAACTGCCGAATCAAAAACTGAGGGGTCAGAGACACCCAGGGATGTCCAGGTCGATAAATCTGAAGACACTGCCCCGGAGAAGGCCAAATCTCCTGTGCAATCTGTCATTGGCATGTTCTCTCCCAAGCACAAGCCGCAAACGTCCGTATCTGAGGTCACCGAACCCAAGGAGTCAAATGAGTTCTTCTCTTACGACGATGAGATTCCTCAGCTTCAGGCCGAAGTCGCTTCCAAGTCCGAGGAAATTGAGAAACTTCAGTCTGAGGTCGAGGGTCTGCAGAAAGAGCTTACCACGGTCAAGGAAAACAGTGCCGGCCTAGCCGAAAACCTCGAGAATGCGACCCGTGAACTGAGCGAGTCTCGCGATGCCGCTGCTGCCAAGGAGTCACTACAGTCACAGCTTGATGAGCGCAACAAGGAAATCGAGTCCCTAAACCAGCGATTGGAAGAGGCACGAACGCAACTGAAGCAGCTCGAGAATGACAAGGATGCGCATACAGCCAAGGTTGATGAGCTCGAGGTTTCGCTTGCTTCGTCAGACAAGCGCGCAAGTGAGCTTGATGCGGAACTGGCTAAGGCTTCTAACGCAAAGAACATCTCCAAGAAGCTGATTGACGACCTCAACTCTCAAATTGAAGCCCTAAAGGAGGAAAAGTCTGAGAGTCAGACAAGGATTGACGATCTAACTAAGAAACTGGAGTCTCAACCTGCGCCTACGCCCGCTCCCGCTGCAACACCAGCAGCAGCACCCGCACCCGCACCCGCAGCTTCACAGCCCGCAGCCACCCCGGCTTCAGCAGCCGGCGGCGGCGGTGGTGGTGGTAAGAAGAAGAACAACAAGAAGAAGAAGGGCAAGGGTGGTGCCGGTGGCGCTGCAGCTTCCTCCCCAGCTCCAGAGACACCCGAACTAGCTGCCCCTGTCGAAGCATCTGGAAACGCGGAGCTTGAGGCTGAAATTGCTAAGCTCAAGGAGGAAGTTGCCGAGAAGGACACTCAGATTGAGCGTCTGAGCAAGAGGCGAAAGACTGAGGAGGACCTGCGCGAGGAGATTGAGTCGCTGCAGGAGAATCTGCTTACAATTGGCCAGGATCATGTCGAGGCCAAGGACAAGATCAAGGAGCTCGAGGCCGAAAAGTTGGCGTTGAAGACACAGATCGCTGATCTTGAGAAGAAGATCAACTCCTCTGCTTCAGATGCCGAAGCCAGCTCCAAGCTACAGAGTGAAATGGATTCCCTGAAGACAGAGTACGACGAGCTCAAGGAGAAGACGACCACCCTGCAGGCCGATCTTGGTGCCGCGCAGCAACTAGCCCAAAACCGGTTCAAGGACCTTACGGAACTACGAGAGGTGCTACAGAAGGCGCAGCCAGAGCTCAAGAGCCTGCGTCAAGAGTCTGCAACGCTCAAGACTACGAGGGAAGAGCTCACAGCCAAGACCAAGGAGCTGAAGGAGATGGAGAAGCGAGAGAAGGACCTCAAGCGAGATCTCGAGCGTGTTCAGAAGATGTCATCGGATCGCGACACGGAGATTAAGGGTCTCCAGGAGAGGTTGACGGCCGAGACAAACGCCAAGCTTCGTCTTGAGGATGCACAGCGGGTCTCTGGACGAGATCTTCGGCGATCCGAGTCTGAAAAGGCCGAGCTTAGCACAAGAGCCGACAAGGCAGAGCAAGAGCTCAAGACGGTGCAGGAGGAGCTTGGCAATCTGCGACCCAAGGTGAAGGAGCTCGAGGAGCAGATGCACAAGCTCAAACGGGAGAAGGCAGCGGCGCAGGAAGAGGCAGAGTTTAAGACAAACCAGTACAGCAACGCCCAAGGTCTGCTGAGTAGTATGCGAGACCAGACGGCCGAGATGTCGGTACAGCTGAAGGAATCCAAGTCGCAAGCCGAGTCGTTGGAGGAGGAGCTAGCCGAGGTGCAGCGACTGCTCCAGGAGCGCACACGCGAGGGTGAGACGATGCGACGACTGCTGGCGGATGTCGACGAACGTGCCGACAACAAGGTGCGCGATATGAGGGCGCGAATGGAGGCAGCAGTCGAAGAGCGGGATCGTATCGAAGACGAGTCGAGCACCCTTGCGCGACGCAAGACGCGTGAGACAGAAGACCTGAAGCAGAGGCTGAAGGACCTGGAGCGCGAGGTCAAGACGCTCACGCATGAGCGAGACGAGCTAGAGCAGCGTGAGAAGGAGTGGCGCCGACGACGAGAAGAGCTTGAATCGGTGGAAGAAAAGGCCGAGGCCGAGGCGGACGAACTTCGGACAACGGCATCGCAGCTCCGCACAGCTCTGGATGCTTCAGAGAAGCAAGTCCGCGACGTGGAGAAGCAGCGGGCTGAACTGCGACGGATGCTGGAGGAGTCTCGGCAACGGTACGAGAAGTTGTCCAAGGACCTCAAGTCGGCGCAGACCAAGCTTGTGGCTAGCTCGAGCCGCAGTTCGTTCGACTCGGTGCGAAGCGGAAGCAATGGTTCGTCAGCTGCTGCTGCAGGTCAAGCGGACACGGTGTATCTCAAGACGATCCTGCTGCAGTTTCTGGAGCAAAAGGACGTCAAGTTGAGGGCGCAGCTTGTGCCTGTGCTAGGCAAGCTGTTGCGCTTTGACAAGTAAGTTGCTGCCATGTCACGGTATGCGTTGATGAGCTCTGGCTAATTGTGATGCTAGGACGGACGAGCAAAAGTGGCTCAAGGCTGTGCAGCATATCGATGTCAAATAGGCCGTGCGGTGAAGTGCGCGTTTAGTATGCATGGAATGGCGTTGGTGGTTTGGGTATGAGGATCCAAGTGTAGGAATACTGTGAGATGAACGAAGGCGACTGTTGGTGAAGCAAGCAAGACATGACGATGGCAGAGCTATCCATCGATAGGGTCTAGCGAAGTCATGATAGACTTGATAGACTTGGTATCAGTGACGCTACGGGAATAATAAGATTTTGCATCAACGCCTCAACAAGTCGATTATCAACTGAAGGATGTGGCTGTTCCCTGCCTGTACTGTATCTCTCCTTTCTTTGTAGTTGAAGATGGCGATCGATTGCTACGGATCATTCATCATGTTGACCCCACGTCGACGTCATGACAAACAACTCTCATCCCTCATCTCTCATCTCTCAACATAGACAAAAAAAAAAAAGGACGTGCGACTCCAGTCTTCTTCTTTTCCCCTTGTCTTACCTCATACCTCAACGACGGATCCTTTGCTCCGTCACGTTTCGTCATGGATTGGTCTTTTGCAGTCCAAGAGAGAGAGAGATTGACCTCATACCGCAGACATGAGCTCGTCATTGGCGTGCCCTGGACAATGGGCAATAGACAATGGCATAAGATGACATTGGTGAAGACTGCTTATCATGTCCGTTGCAGCTGCAGTTTCTTTTCCTGTTACTATCTACCCCTCTTTTTGATTTCTCGTCATAATATAAGACGTCGGCGCAATCATGTCCAAGCAGCTCGCTCAGACTCTCCGATTCACCAACTCTAGAAGCATTCTTGCATCTACACTTCGATTTGCAACTCCTCTCGTCGACAAGCCTTGTATCCGATCCTTTCAGTACACTCCATACAGGATGTCAGGCACACAAGTAGCTAGCGGTGGAGAGCACCGAGACTTTGCTCGGGACGCTCTCTTCGATCTCAAGGGCAAGGTTGCTCTCGTGACAGGTATGTTCTTCCAATCACACCGTTTTGCACCATCATGACTTGGTGGATTCTAGGTGGTGGCTCCGGTATCGGTCTCATGGCTACACAAGCCCTCGCTGTCAACGGCGCAAAGGTCTACATCACCGGCCGCACAAAGGAGAAGCTCGACCGCGTCGTCGAGACCTACAGCAAGAACATTGCCGGCGAGATCATCCCCATCCAGGCCGACATCGGCAACAAGGAGGGCATCAAGAAGCTCTACGACGAGTACTCTTCCCGTGAGAACTGCCTGTGTATCCTCGTCAACAATGCCGGTATCTCGAGCAGCACATTCCAGACCGAGGCCGACTCTGCGCAAGAGATGAAGCAGAACCTCTTCGACGACGAGAACGCTACCTTTGAGGATTGGAACGCAGCATACAACACAAACGTGACGGGTCTGTACTTTACAACCGCTGCATTCTTGCCCCTCCTGCAGAAGAGCAGCGAGAAGCACGAGGGCTGGAGCTCGACAGTCCTCAACATCACATCCATCAGCGGTCTGATCCAAAAGGCGCAGCACCACTTTGCCTACAACGCCTCCAAGGGCGCTGCTGTGCATCTCACGCGCATGCTCGCCGCCGAGATTGTCAGCAACAAGCTCAAGATCCGCGTCAACAGCATCGCCCCTGGCGTGTTCCCCTCCGAGATGACCACCGACGGCAGCGACGAGAACCAGAAGAGCTTCATTCCCAAGGACAAGTACGCGGAGAAGGTTCCCGCCGGACGGGCTGGAAAGGATCAGGACATGGCTGGTGCCGTGCTCTTCTTTGCTACCAACCAGTACTTGATTGGACAGACACTTGCTGTCGATGGAGGCTATACCATTGCCGCTGGTCAGTAAGGAAGACTGGTGATTGAAGTTAGAAAAAGTCTGTATTATTTACATGAGATGACATTATGAATGGAACATTATGAATAAAACATTATGAATCTGTTTACTATATTGCCAAAGTGCTTTTTCCATGACAATCTCGAACATGTCCATTCGACTTCGTCGAACAGGAAACAGCCTAGCGGTCAGTGACTTGGAATGAATACAATAAAATTATGCTACTTGGCGTAAGGTCGGTATTTATAGTACTAATTATTTGAAAATATTGAAGACGATGATGAGAGCACTTACTCCTGGCAACGACTTGTCAATGCCTGAAAACTCCTTGATATGCCCTTATATCAAAGCTCACTATAAAGCAAAGGTGGACAGTAATGATAAACCGAGCTCGATGTGAGTAATTAGGATACCAGAGTCCCTCAAGATCCCAACGTGAATCATCAACTCCTACTAACCCGCTTCGATCTTCAACTAATACAACTCCTTACACTTCAGCAACTGCATGTTCCTCTCTTGTGATCAAGGGCAGTCCTCTAGAGCAGAGTAAGCCTCTTTCTTAAATGACAAGTAGGGGTGGAAGTTGATGGGTCGCTCTTCAACCAGCACCAGCAGTTGAACACAGGGGACGGACCATCATCTACGAGCCAATCTATATTTCTCAGCCCTCCGTCCCGGCCTCGGCACTTTCTCGATAAACAAGAGCACGAAATGTTAGCCACGACACCATAGGATGTTATTTGTTGAAAGAAGACGCTTTGAATTTAGTCTACATTCTCTGTACGGCGAAGATAGGTCTCTGCCCACGCTGTCACTCTCGCCTCAAGTTCTAGAGAAAGATTGGAATAGCATTTCCCCCCTGTGCGCATATTGGACCGAGATAGTCCAGACATGATGCTTTTTCACATACCAGCATACCTAACTTTATGTGCTCTGTAAACTCCCATCAACCCTTTTCTAATTACTCAATTTGTCATCAGGCCATACATATTTCAGATACTCTTTACCACTTTGCACACTGCTGAACCCAAATCACTACCATGAAGCTTCAAGCAAAGTTGTGTCCTGAGCCACAGGGCTAAACATCTATATACCCTTCACATGATCTTGTATAAACTCTGCTTAAGCTTTCTCTATGCTTGAGGCTGTGGTGGCAGCATGGACTGACACGTGGCGTGGCTAGGAGGTGATAGTAAAAGATTACGGCACCGTTTCTCAACAAACAACATCCGGTATGGTGTAGTGGCTAACATTTCGCGCTCTCATAACTTGAGAGAAAAAACCTAGTCCCGCGGAGCCCAGGGTTCGATTCCCTGTACCGGAGAGCATATCTTTTGCCATCCAGAGCATCTGGACATGCAAAAACATCCTTTTTTACCTCG
Source organism: Fusarium sp. NRRL 66182 (assembly GCA_013266265.1). Taxonomy (NCBI): domain Eukaryota; kingdom Fungi; phylum Ascomycota; class Sordariomycetes; order Hypocreales; family Nectriaceae; genus Fusarium; species Fusarium sp. NRRL 66182. Next base: position 16,982 of record JABFAK010000390.1, read on the forward strand.
TCTTGAGGATGTGAGACTGTCTTCACGCGTCTAAAGTTTGGTGGCGAAGCTTAAATTTAAGGTTGTATGCGGGTAGGGCAGAGTTCATACAGGTGAGGCAAGTGCGATGGGGTTGCACACACCCTGCCTGCTTGCCTGGTCTGGTCCAGTGGCTAGTACCGCAATAGTCATTCTTCTCTAGTCACGAGGTTTGCGAGGGCTGATTAATGCCTGCGTATCAAGATCCTAATAACCAGAGTAGAAAAACATCAGTTACCCCATCCTCGATCAATCTCTCTCTCTCTCTCATCAAGCCTCGTAAAGCCACAACGCCACATCTTCCATCTCCCCTTGCCCATCCATCTCCACCAGATAAGCTCCCGCTCCCTCGACTCCACCTTGACCAAACCCTGGGCTTTGGCTCTTCCCGCACACACTCCCCCCTCTCCCACAAAGTACCAGTTCACCAAGATCCCACGAAAAAATACATTAGCCCTTGGCTGTAGACTGTGCGTTAGCTGGCCACCCCGCTGCAACAGCGGCATCGCCCGCTATAACGCGCACATCAACAGACCTCCATCCAAAAACCCAGAAATACGGCTCACGCTTAGCCTCTAGAGGAAGCGAGCGGCCCCCAAGGTAGCGTAGGGCTGAAGGGATTTTCTACCAACAAGGCCCTACGTGCATTCGAGGCTGCCATGGCTTGCTTTTGATCTGCTCTTTGTCTTTGTAATCGACACCTGTCATGGTTTAGCTTGTCACCGAGATATTTCAGTCACACGTTGCCAGAGAACAAACGGTGGAATAAAAATTTCCTCATTTCTCAACAAAGGCTAAATCTCTCGTAAGCGGCGGTCCAATCTCTTCCCCGGGCCAGAAGGTTGCGCCTCTGATCCCAATGCCGCCTACGCGTTATCGAGCCACCAATGACCCCAGCACCTCCTGTGGTCTGCAAGTCTGTGGCCTCGAGTCATCTCATCCGCTCCCTGTCCGGTCTGCAACCTGATAATCCAGAGAAAATGGTGCCGCACCCCGCTGTAGTCCGCTGTAGTCTACTGGGAGGGGACCATACACAAAACGCCATACATGTAGTGCCTCAGTGTCCATAAGCTCTCGCCCCGACAATCTTGAAAATGACATGACTTCAAAGGGGCGAGGCGAACAAGGGGAAATTGTAAACAGAAAGTAAGAAAGTGTGGAGTGGTGTGACGTGATCGCGCAAAGGGGTCAGGTGTATATCGCACTCCGGGTATCATAGTGACGAGAGTCCCTAATGCTCTGGTGTATCGTCCAACTGTGCCGTGATGCCAAATGATGCCTGTGTCTCATACATGGGCAATAGGGATGATGTGAGATAAAAAGCAAACGCCACTCAAGTAAAAGTCGTTGAGCAATAACCGAAACAACCGAACAAACACAAGAGACAAAGAGGTGAACATGAGAGAAACAGCCTATTCAAGGCCAGAGACAGCTGAAAAGCAAAGCAGTTTCTTTCATCAGCCGAAGAACAGAACATCCAAATTGGATGGCGTGACGCAACCTAGTCGCTAGATGTAATGCTTATTCCCAAAGTCCGTAAAACAAAGTCGTAAAATCAGAGACGTATTCCCTTCAAGAACGCTCAGAGTCGTGATATAAAGTCGTGTGCAGAAGCAGCGACTGGTCGTCTTTATAGATACTGACGCACCCACTTGGCGTCGAGCCAGCCAACCTTGTCAAAGGCAGTCCACAGCTTGGAGGCCTTGTTGACATCGATCTTGCAAGCCTGCTGTGCGTCTGTCTTGCGGAACTCCTTGTCGTTGCGGAGACAGGTCAATCGTCGATCAAAGATGCGTCTCTTGCTTGTCAGATAGGTTGCACAGTCCAATCGCAGGTTGCTCGCCAACGATACTTCGTCAGGATGCAAAAGGTTCACGAAAGGGTCGTCGCTGAGATCAATTGGCTGCCCCTTCCAATCCACCTTGAGGCTGTTGGGTCGACTGGGGAGAGAGTCCTGGGGTGGGCAGTAGTTAGGCAGCGACTTGAAGTCTTTGTCCTCGCGATTGGGAGCAACGATACGACGAGAGGGCTCCGGAGTGGCACTGACTCGGGGAGTTGGTCGCATAGGACTGGCGCTGGCCGGAATGTGGGTACGGATCGGTCGGGGGACGGACTGGGGCTTCTGGACCCGATCGGTGCGCTGCGTCCGGGGCGCCTTGGCAGGTTTCGCTGGCAAGATGCTGTGGTATCTATTGCCAGAGCCAGAAGCAAGTCGGTTGCGCCGGTCAGCCTCGAGATAGCCCCGTTCCCGGCGGAGCCATCCCAATGGGTTGGCAGCACAAAGCTTGTAAACCTGGGATTTGAATTCAAGAGCCAGGTGAAGGTCCTCACGCCTGGGAGCAGGGACAAAGGCGAAAGAGGTGGATTCACGAGCACGAAGGTGGTCGTCGATGATACGATCGTGCTCCTCGATTTCGGCCGGGGCAAAAAGGGGTGATTGAGCCGGACTAGAAGGTATCTCGTCGGCGGGATAGAGAACAGGATCCTTGACAGAAGGTGTAGTCGTAGTCTCGGCGGTCGAGATCGATTTGCTGTAAGGAGAGATTGGGGGCGACATTGGCATTGGTGGTGTTGCGGGATCGTTGCCTGAGGAGGCGGGCCTTGCAATGTCGTATTGGTGATGGGTGTTGGCGAAGCTGTCGTGGACGTGGTCTGGAGGCGACATCAGGCTGTTGATGTCGAGCTTCTTGGAAGCCATTGAGGAAGCAGGATGCGCGGGAGGACCCATAGCGTTGGGCTCCCGTGCGCGGTGAGGAGACTTGGCCTCCATTGTTGTGGTGTTTGTATTGGGTGATTGAGAGTGATGAAAGGAAGGGGCAGCAAACGTAGAAGGCGAAATGAAACAAGATGGGTTGAGTTGCGTAGATGTGTTTGATGAATTGTTCATATCGAATGTGGTGGAAGGTTGCATAGCGCAAGCAGAGGCAATGAATGGGTTTGTCAGCCACGAGCCAGACAATGACTGACGTGGAGAGAATGTGGCGAGGCCGTTTTTAGTACCTAAAAAGAGCGGCGGAAGGGTCGCAATTAATAGGTTGAATAAAAAGCCTGAATAAGCCCGGCGTATGAGTCTTGTCGACTTGGTTTGCGTATGCCCAAAGTGTATATAAGTGCAATGCGCTGTGCTGTCAGACTAGATGGGCGCCTAGTCCAGAGTAGGCAGCACCAGGGCGGCGAAACTGATGGGGGCGAAGGCGGAGTTTAACCCGGACAAGTTGCTGGTGGAGGGGGGTGAGATCTTGCAAAGACCCTCCTAGTCTAGTCGCTTGTGAGTAATATGTGAGGAGTCGCAGCGTAGGACTGTCGACCCAAGGTAACGGAGTTTGCTTCGGCGTTTAGTAGTAACGGTGTGTACCTCCGAGACAGGTTGGAAAGGTGTATTCCTTGAAATCAGATCTTAGAAGGAGATATGGGAAAGGGCAGCCCTTATTAAGACGCTGAGCCGAGGGCGATTCGAGTGTGTAAGTGCACCTAGATGCAATTGATATGGTTATGGGGTGATATAACCGTCTGGGCGCTCAACAGGGCGGGGGCAGGGGGTCCATTCAATGGGCAACAACCGTATGACAGATGCAATTGTCGCGAACAGACATCCGATTGCCAAGTTGGGCGAATAACAAACTGTGGGCAGAGAGGGAGAGGCCCGGTGAAGATTGAAAGTTCCGACAATCAATAATAGGGCCGGGTTGTTCGATCTGTGGGACGGCCACCGTACCAGACCGTATGACTTTTGAAAGCAATGACTCCTGAGCCAGACGGCTGGGCGATTAGTTTGACCGCAACCTGATGACTTTTGAGAGCTGATGATGTGGCAGAGCAGCAGCCCGTCCCAGGTTGTCTATGGCTGTAGAGAAAGATCGGCCAAGACTGTGATGCTTCCAGGATGAGCGCGCAGGTGTTTAGAGACGTTGACCAAACCAGGTATTGCTCGATTGGTGTTGCTGATCACTCCGAGGGTCCAGCAGACAAAGGGAGAAGCAGAATATATATAGCAGCAATGGAGAGAGTTTGCGCGCGTGTGCGCGTATGAGCCACACACGAGACAGCAGCAGCAAAGCACACAGCAGGTTAAGTTTCAATGCAAAGGTAGTGCGCTTCAAACTTTGCTCAGCAGTAACGTAAATGCAATGCAGTGGGTGCAGATGGAGAGGGGGGAGAAGGCAGCAGAAAAGGAGAGCAAAGAATAGGAGTCGTCTTTGTCTCGGTGACAAACAAGCGCTGGTAGCTGGTAGGCAATAGTAGTGAGTGATGACGGACTCTTCAACCCCTACTAAACGGTATCCGATTAGGAATGGATTGGGTTGCAATCGCCTCTGTTCCCGCCAAGCTGAGTTAAAGGGGCCTTTGGGAACGGTAGACGGTAGACGGTAGACGGCTGATTGATTTGATTGATTTCGGTTGCTAACGAGCTGGCACAGAAGTCTCCAGGCGAGGGGGCGTGGGGGGCAGTGGAACGAGTTGTCGAATTGATGATGCTCAAGACGATGCTTGCTTGTGGCTAAAACGTTGCAGCGGGGGGTTAGAAACAGATGTAGGGTCCATCAAGCAACCGCGAAGCTCGTGCGATGTTGCAAGAGTCGTGGAGGAAGATTATGAAGGAGGAAACAGGGGGGAGAAAGAGAAAAGGAACGAACGAACGAAGGAAAAAGAGAAATGGCACAGGAGAGGAGGCGCGTGCCATGTTTGATAACCGAATGAATGGATTACTACCGACAATACAATACAATACAATGCAATGCAATACGCATAGATGCTCTCCTCTCAATCAATGGCTACCACACTGACTGACACTCACACACTCGGTGGCGTCTTGTGGGAACGGAGGAAAGAAGGTGGACGGACGGGAAGGAGGGTCAGGGCGGGGAGTGGGAGATCAACAGGGCGTACGCGCAGTAAAACAACCGTGAATTTGGCGCAGCCACAGCGAGATGTGATAATGCAGCGATGCCAAAGCTGCTATTGGCACTCCCCTACTCCAATAGATGCCCAAAATGCTTCCAATCGCCCAATGAATCTGTGGCTTCAGCAGCCTTTCAACCCTCCTTTCCCCTTACGCCGGGTTTCTGGGGTTCAACTGGCCAGAGATTCATTCCTTTCAAGGCCCCCCAGCGACTGCCTGCAGGCTGCATTCACACGGGCTGGCCTGGGGCTGGGGGGTCGAGTTCGCTGCAGTTCAGATGCCAAACATTCAGGGATGTGGGGTCCAGGCATATACCTACATGTACACACTGTACATGACTCTACACAATCAACCTCAGCTCGGCGCATTGTTCTGAATGTCCTATTGAATCGACTTTGAGCTTTGGAAAGAGTTTTATTTTGAAATTGAAAACACTCTGCATGTTTTGAGAAAAGAGCAACTCAATTGCCTTGCTCAATGGTTCTGTACCTTCATCCTCTTCCGGTACTCAAAACCAGTCATGTGTGGTTGTGCACAGGTCATCAGGGACCTCTTATCAGCCACGGGAGGGGTGGCTTCAACCCTGCATGGAGTGAGTGTTGACTGACGGTGACGGGCTGGCCCTTCCCAAAAATATCCCACCGTCTGGAAACTGAATCACGGGGGTGTGTGTGCCTTTCCCTAGCCTGTCTTGAACTTGGCTTGCGCCCTCTTCCGTCTTACTCATACCTTCCAATTCATCAAGTTAGACTCTCAATTGCGAGCCATTGCTCATCGCCTGGATGAATGCCATTGTCCAATCCACTTCCAAGGGCGTGCTTGGCCAAGGCAATCGACAATTCCCAAGCGTCAGCGACAAGGAACCGGCCTTGTAAATTCAATTCATACACAATGAATCTCAATGCGACAAGTGGCAGACGGACCACAGCAAGCAAGGATCACAGGCCAATAGCCTCTACCTAGGTACCCAGGCACCCAGCACTGACTGTGGAATAAACGGAATCAACAAAGAACCAGAAGCAGACGGATAATACGAGCAGCGAAACGGAGCCGCCCATCTCCCCAGGTTCCACGAATACAACTATGAACACAAACTGTCCAACATCCAGCCCCACGCCATGTCAGGGCGACTGATGCGCATGAGTGGCCGCTGGAAACATCGACTAAGCCGCTATCTGGGTCTGAAGGTGAGGCGAGGCGCCGCATCCTCACCTTGCCTATCTCGTCACAACTCACAGGTCCAAGGCGATGAGGCCGGCTGCCAGTCGTTGTCGGCCAAGGAAGTAATGATGCCAGGAGCTTGTGCGCCATCTGTGGCCTTGTTATGCGGCATGTAGGTACACAACCACCTTTCAACGACAGAGGCGCTGTGTGGCTTGGTCAGAACTGGCAATGTCCACGAGGCCCAGCGCCAAATATCACAAACCCAGCTAGTTCCGAGACAAGTGCCATTTACATGGTCCATCGTCCTGTTCCTACAGAAGCCTCCGAACAGGAGATCTGGGCTGGGTTTGTTTGGCGGCAGATGCGCGTCCCTACATTAAACGCATGTCCATCCCGAGGCGATCATGATGCCATCTGAACATTGGGGGATCACACGAGGGCCTCCCCCCCCTCCCCCCAACACCGTCACCAATTATCTTCAACTACATACACCGTTAGCTCTTCCATGTACGTTTGCTCACCTACCGGACCCATAAGCACTTCCTCGCTTTGTCGTCAATACCAGCAATGCATACATGCTCAGACCATCAAATTTCATCTTATTTACCCCCCTTTCTCTCGCCTGGGACAAACCACTGCTGCAACAGCAAAGAGCGTCTACAATTCAAGGGGGCGTGTGGTTTCTGCGTGTGACGGTTCATGTCTTTGAATCAGCCCCTCCTCTTCCTCGCTGCCCGCTGCCCGATGCCCAATTGATTAACGTGCTGAGCGCTGAGCGCCAGCTATGGGTGCTGGGTTGTTTGGCTCTCTTGCCTGGCGGGCGATAGATAGGCTGTCATCTCACCGGTTGTCTTTGACTTGCGGTCTAGCTTTAGCAGGATCCGATCAAGATTACTTTGCCTCTACTCAAGGCGCTACCATAGCAGGCTCTTTCGCGAGTCAAGTGCACAATTGACGTTGACAATACTTGCATTTCCGACATTCAGGGATGCAGACGATCAACTCACTAATGCTCACAGATCTCGACTGTCGTCTTCAATTCTCGTGGCTCCCCGCTTGGCACTCTGCATCTCGTCAATCGTTCCCGCTTCCGGATTTCCATGTCCAGACCCTTTGTTTCGGTCCTGAAGAGCCCTGGGCCTGGAAACTGCTTTTTGGGGAAACCCATTGATCAACCCCACCACCACCGATGCAACACTGTACCATCGCTCACCCAGCTGATGCTCACCTTCTCCAGTCGTGTTAGTTCATGATTTATCTCAATCTTGAATCACCGTAAGTGAATACGCAGGGCGCGCGCGTCTCGGGCGTGGGATGAATGGTCTAATACAGGCCGTGGGATATTCACCACGATGACATGGATGTACATTGACACAAGCACTTTGTGCAATTGCCAGGAAACGCGCCTCATGAGTTGAAGTGAGCCTCTTGTTTAAAGGTCGACCTCACAAGGCACACTTCTCGCTCCAAGTCAATAATGAACAAGGATCCGCGTGACAGATTTTCTCACTCCGAGGAAACAGAAGTACAGCCTGAATACTATTCAATGAATGTCGAGATGGGATTCAAGGTGGCTAGACCACTGATACACGCAATCTGACGGGCGGCCTCACGGCGGCTTGGGTATCCAGCAGTGGAGATTTATCAAGACACCACCAACAACCCTTTCGGAATCCTACAGACTACAGTTAACTGCGCTCGAAAACATAGATCACGGATTCCAATTCCCTATCCTTCATTTATGCATCGCTCCAGATGTTTGAATGCACTACGCGTTCGCGTTCTATGTACTAGCCTCTGGGCTTTCCCTCCCCCACACCGACATGATGTGAGTCACAGGATATAAAGAAACAGGCTGGATCTGCCTCAGACGCAGACTAAAGAGGCCGAAACAGGGCCTGACGCCAAGTCATGCCGGGTCTAGCTTCTTGGCATGCACGGGGGTGCTTTCTGATCAGACGTGAACCAGGGGGTGATGGATGATTGACAGTGAATTATCGATAAGAAGTCTGGAGCTGTGGTACCTCTCGGGGCTTCTGGAAGGATTGCTGATTGGTAAGTATTGACATTGGACAATGCATTGACACAATTGAGTTCTGGTCGTTGACGGGGGATGGCATGATGGCATTTGCACCATGGTCAAATGCCAACGTCATCGTCTCTCAATGATATGATACCGTTTGCTTTGTTGGGCTCTAAATTTTGCATCAGGTATAGGGGCTTATTGCTATCGTTGTCAACAAAAGGCACAAGCAAGCCACGGTCGGAAGGCCGGACCAGCCGAAGCAACGAACGGTCAGCATCAAGAGATATGGAGAAAGCAGTGGAAGATGATACAGTATGAGAATCCCATTCCTGAGTTCAATCAACTCGGAGTATCATCACATCAGCAGCTACGGAGGAAGTCCGAGCCGAACGTCCAGCCAAGCAGTCAAGATGGAAGTGGGACATGCGCATCTAGCTACAAACATAGTTTCGTGTTGCTGCTCAGCAGACATTGAGTGTTGCGCACGCCTCCTTTTGCTGCACTTGTTGCATCAAGAGACTGGTTGGGACGAATGCTACCGGTACTTGATTCCGCATCTTTCTCGGTAGCTTGGACTCCTTCTTGGGAGTTCTGGCTATGAGGGCAGGTTACAGAGGCCTTGGTAGGTAACTGGGGCTCCCCCACCATTATTGCTCTTTGGATCGTCGACCAGCGTTTTGGCAGGTGAGCGGTTGAGGGAGCACATGACAACCTGACTCGGGCTGTTGGTGGTATCGGAGGAATTCGACTCTCAATTGTCTGATGGCAGGATGCTGAGCTACCACTGACATTCACATGAATACACCTGCAACGGTAGAGTTGATGATGGCGTCTACCCTCCACCACAGTCAGTAAAGGCTGGTGCCAGAGCTTACCGCGCTTCCAATACCTTGGTCTTGAAACGGCCCGCACGGCGCGTGTATCCTCGGCCCCATCCATTCCGTCCTCCTAATCGGCGGTGGCTGATAAACAGCCGTCGTGATGGTTGCCGTACTCATATTTTGGGACTCACACAAGAGGGCGGTTCTTGGCTGTGAGAGGGCCAGAAGCTCGACAGCGTGTGCGTCTGTGTCTAGAGGCTGGAGAATGGAGGCTCACGAGGCATGTCCCGTGAAGCGTCACCGGTCCCTTCTGCGCTGCGACGGTCTGTCACTTGACCGCTTTAGTCTGAGACAGTGGGCAAGGCGTGCGAGTCTAAGCGCATCAAGGCGAGACAAACAGCCGCATCGCATCGCATCGCAGGATCGGAGATGGAGAAGGAACATCCAGGATCCCGGTTCGGCTCGGAGAGTTAGTAATGAAAGGCTCAGAATGTATTGAGCATCAGCAAGTCATCGGCATTGTCTCAGGGTTCTACATATCGATAACCTCCACAATCCACAATGCATTAGGGACTACTACTAGTATTGGCTTTGGAGGCGCCAAGGACGCCCGGTCGTGCATCGAGTTTGCTGATGCAGGGGCGGTCACCGAAAGAGACGATCGAATGGAGACAACTGGGATGCAATAAAGCAAGGAAGTTGGGCGAGTCGTGCAGTCGCAGTGAGCAACATCTGAATCCAGAGTGATCTAGAACACCTCGAGCGTCTTGTTGATGACAGCAAAGACGTCATCTCTCATGCTCGTCACAAGGGCCTGCCACTGAGCGGTGCGTTAACAGGTCCTGTACCTTTTATGCGCTCTAGCACTCTAGCACTCTAGCAACCCCGCGATGGAGGGGTCGTCGAATTGACAGACAGCATTACAGCATACTTGATACCAGAGTCGCCGACGAATTGAGGGAATATTATGCCTCAACTCAAGTCTTGGCTGCTGAGAGATTCTCAACATGACTGGAGGGGTGTAGTGAGTGATGGGAGTTGTTATGCCTTATTTACGCGCGTGCAGCGTTACAGATAATGAGTGAATCGAATGAATGGAGGAAGATAGATGGGTGGATTGGATGTTATCTTTTCCATCACAACCAACCCCTCCAGGTTGATCGACATCCTTGCTTGCCTCAAGCTTGCCTCGGCCTTCGGACTGCTTGAATCAGGCAAATTCTACGGAGCAGATCCGTCCCGTCTTTTGCAGCGTTATTTTCTTTTCTTTTCTTCTCTCTCGGCATTTGGCATCCAAAGAAACGGTGAGAGGCACACATGTCGATCCACCGTCTGCCCACGCCGGCCCTCCGTTTCCCTTTTTGGGAAGACCGTCTCTTGGGTTTTGACCAATCTGAGAAGACGGATGGCTGCTGGAGATGAGACGGACTCGGGCCGCGTGCACGGGTATTCTGTCAGTTCAGCTCAGTTTCAACACGTTCCAGTGCTTGCTTGACAAGGTGAGATGCAAATGTACTTGTCTCAATGCTGAACCCGCTACTTGATGTATTTAGGCTATTCACTCTTGTGCTGCTTTCTCCTTGTTTCTTTTCAGGTCAATGGCATTCAACAACAACAACAACAACAACAACAACAACTCTACTACGCACATCAAAGTCCGTGATAATCTCACTCCCCGAACAATCCCTCATCTCCACTATATCCTATAGCCACAACACTTATACATGTACCTACTTCCCTGGGACTCCATAACGGACGGCCCCATCATATGGGTCTGGTTCCTAGACTTGACTAGACAGAGAAAGGATCCAGCCAGACCCCTCCATCCCCTCCCATGCCGTCCATGTGAAAGTCGAGGTCGAGCCCCTCACAGCTACAATTTGCATCAAAGAAACAAGACAGCAAGTAGGCAGGCGGCGTCCGTCTTGTCAATTCCAAGCGACATGCAAATTGATCTAGCTGATACGCTGGCTGGCTGACTGACTATCAATATCCAGGGTGTTTAAAGCAGCTCGGCGTGTCAGCATCTGCTTGGACACGACGGCTCTGTCCAACACGTCTACAGTCTTGTCTGGCAAGATGCGATTGCGCTATTATCTCCTCTCCTGTCTCCTCATCTGATGCGCTGTCAGTGCCACCTTGGTTCTGTTTCATGCCGTGGAGCCACGGCATGCATGACATGACATGCAAGGCAATTTCGCTGCGGCTTTAACAATCCCCAGTGAGTGAACTCACCATGTTTCAGATACACAGTGCCCTGGAAGAAGGTCAAGATCTGCCTCTCCGAAGCAAGGGTCTATTTATGGTGCTGAACTCGCTACTGTCTAGGTATGCATTTACCAAGTCTTCCAAGTTCGGCGGCCCCAGGTTCCATGATAGTTCAAGTGCTTACAGCCACCCCCTGACGAGATGCAGCTGTTGTACAACCAAAGTAGAGCATCCAATTTCTGCGATGGCCTGCCTGGTTTCCGAATTGGCTTTTCGCATCAGTCAATAAGCTCCAGCTAGTAAAGGGGAACACGTTCCTGGATCATCCTTCAGCCGCAGGGCGTCGTACGGACCAGTCGCTGCGGTGGAGAACCCATGGATGGGAATGCCAAAGAGAGTTTATTTGTGACACCTGTGCAGTTAAGCTTTCCATCGTCGGTACTGGACTACGAGTCCTGGTCCTAGTCCTAGTCCAAGTCCAGGTCCTTGCCGACATGCTTTGTGCCTTGTTCGTATCGCCGCTTTTGCATAGGCAAGGCTTGCTAGGACTTTTCAGCCGTGCTGCCTTGAGCCTCAACTAAAGGCGATTGGTTTGCGGTGGCGGTTTTTGGACCATCACAGTGAGTGACTCTTCTTCAGACTCCCGGATGTTGCCAGTTCCAGTGCGCCGCGACCTTCAAACATGCCACGGGTGGCCGGCAATTCTTCCCCTTGAGCGTGGCGTGGGCTGAGGCGGCGGCGATTCCCAATGTCAGCAAAGTCGCGACGTGCATCTTTGTTACGCGTTTGCCAATGGGGTCGTGATAATTTCATCTGGGCGTCTCAACGTGATCAAGACGACGTCAGCGGTCGAAATCATGTAAAGTCGTAGACCATCAGGCTCTCGCGACCATCTCGCGCCTCCTTGAGGACGATGACCATTTCATCATCGAAGCCGACCCAATTCCTACGATCCTCCCACTCGGCTCGCGGCACGGGTGTAGAGCTGTCTGCGTCATCGGTTGGTTGCCTAGTCGTAGGTCGGACCTCGATGCTGCTGCCTCCAACGCGGCCTTCAAGCTCCCACACACGTATCTCGTCGCCACGCATGCTGATGCTCACGGCTTTACCCCGCGGTGTGATCTCCGCATCTGAGATGCCTGACGTGTGGCCCCAGAGGCGGATGCCAGGGGACAACTTTAGAGACGTTGCGGTGGATGTGCAGAGGTACAGGACCAATGTGTTGTCGGGTAGGGTGGCGAGGAGGTACGGGTGGCTGTAGCAAAGAGTTGTAAGTTCTGACCGCGACCCGTTTGTTCGTGGCGGTTCGGCGCCGCCTGAGGCTGTAATGGGCATCGTCGAGGCAAGGCGCGAGGTTAGCGTCTCGATGCTGGAGTCATCGCCGGACGGTGTTATTAGTAGGTCTTGAACGCCGATGCACCAGCCGTCGCGAACGGAGAAGGTATAGGCGATGGAGGCGCTCACGGAGGACGACATGCGGCGTATCGATAGAGCGAGCGGTAGGTGGGTGGTGTGCGACTTGAGGGACGTGAGGAGATGGGGAGGCGGCAGGATTTTGTTCGCAGTTTGGGACTCTGTCTGTTGTTCCTCTGATCCGTGCATTTTCGGTTCGCTAATTTTGCTTGTCTCGTTCGTCGTGTCGTCTCTCGGTTCGGCGGCAGGTCGATTGAATGTGTAAAGAGATATCAGGCCAGCAGTCGTCGCCGTGAGCACATAAGGATGACCACAAGCAACCGCGACGAGCTCCCCGTTGCAGCTCTTTTCATGTTGGTATCTTCTTGTCAACTCTTGCTGCTCGATATCCAACCGCCAAAGTCCGAAACTGCCATTCGCGAATCCTACGACCATGTCCACCACGTTCCCCGTGCCGTTTTCGTCCACCGCCAGTGATGACGGCGCAGAATCGCCGCTTCCGTCGTCCTCGTAAAAGTCGAGCTGTGCGATCGGTCGTCGTGTCCGTAGATCCCATGCGCGCAGTCCCGATTCTGAAGCAGCTGTTATAGCGATGCCTTGGACGACCTTGACCAGCGTCCTCTTTTGCCCTCCGTTATCGTCCGGCGCGTCTCGCACGCTGACTTCTTGGACGGCACATTTTCCTCTAGCCCAGTTGTGCCGTAGTTTATACTGTCTCTTCCAGTCGACGCTCTCGCTCCTCGGGACCTCGTCGTCTGGTGTTCTTCCCTTCCGCCCATCCGCCCACACAGCTCGTCGCGCAGAGTACTGCAGCTTGGTGCCGCCAGCTTCGCCGACTCGGAACCCAGGTATGCGCAAAGCCCGCGGGAGGACGAAGCGCTCGTAATAGTGTTCGCGCCAGAGGTGAGGATCTGAAGCGAGGCGGTAAAGACGGTGTGAGGTGGGGGAGATGGAGAGGAGCTCGGATGAGGTGAGGAAGGAGAGGATTCGGAGTATGAGTTCGGAGGAGATGGTGGTGAGAATATCGCGAGACGGCGGGTCGTGGGATGTGTTCGCGAGACGGACACGTTTTGTTGGCCGAGGTTGACTAACATCTGTGTCCGAACAAGGGTTGGAGCTCTCCTCTGCCGACGGGAGCTTTCGCTTCGGCATCTTGACCGGTATCGTTGCGCTGCGCAGGACGAGCCTGCGGGCAGCTCAAGAGGACCTAGAAGCGAGCTTGGGTGTCGAGCTCGGTTAGTGTTGTTGAAGCTCAAAGGTAGGTTGAGGGTTCTGAAAAGGCGGAAAATGTCGGTGGCGATGGTTGGTCGGCGGTTGACCGGAGCTATGTGTCAGCCCTACCCTGGACGTAGAGGTTCCTAGGTAGGTGTAACTTTGCACAAGAATTATTCTTTCTAAACTATATATATCCTGATTCATAAATATGTATTGGCTGATATCTCTCATCAACATATGCTTATTTACTTCATCTTCCCGCGTATCAACGTAGGGTATTTTCCGTGATGCGTTGTACCAACGTAGAACCTCAATGCTTACCGTGTAAATGAATCCAAACTCCAAAGATGCGTTACAGATCCCCGGTTCTACAATCCCACCGCTGAAAAGATATCATCATACACCTTTCCAATCCAGCCGTCCATGAGACCGTCTCTTGCAACAACTCCCAGACCTCCTACTGCCCATAGTGCAGCGAAAGCCGTCGCAGCTCCATGGAGAGCAATCCATCTTCTCCTCCTTTGCCTCCTGGCTTTCTTCTCCGCAGCCGCGGTGCTTGTCCCCCAGATGGTTGTTGTTGAAGGAGCTAAGCCAAACCACTTGGCCTGTCCCCAGATCATGTGGCCACAGCCCGCGGCGAGTAGGCCGACATACGAGATCCAGGCAGTGACGGGGTGTCGAGCGAAGCCATGTGCAACATAGGCAAGACCGATATTGGAGCTGTCACCCTCGATCTGTAAAGGCAGGAAACGGTTGACAAAGACATGGGCGGTGAAGAAGGCGGCGAAGGCGTAACCCGATATCGAGATATAACTCAATGCAGGCCATGGCGAGGCAGCCCTAGCACTTTTCAAGTCCTCGAGTTCTGTCCTTGAACGATGGAGCGCATACATTCCCGGGGTAGCAGCACCATAGCGTTTCATGTTCTGCGATCTCCTCAAAAGCCGAAGAGCAATTCCTGAGCCGACATGGGCGATAATGGGTAGAGCCACAAGCATGGGCTCGGTGAGCGAGGTCTGGTAGATTTCTCGAGTCATGAGCAGGTAGGTCTCGGAACCGGGAACCGAGCGTGTGACAGCGGGAATGAGGGAAACGTTGGCGAGATGGAGGGAGGTGAAAAGACCCATTGCATAGCTGGAGAACTTTTGGATTCGCATAACTGAACAAGGATGGATTATCATTACTTGTCCTCGGAGAATGTCATGTAAAGAACCGTATACTTACGATAGAAGATAGGGCCAGGACCAGTAGCAGCTCCGGTATTGAGGCTTGTGCTTGCACTCAGCCCCGGAGCACCAGTCGAAGGGGCTTTGATAGTTGATGCGCCATCGTCCATATCATCGGCATCTACAATCTCATATCCATCATCACTTCCCCGAGGCGGTGGACCGAGATCTCGGCGGTCAATACCAGTATCTACTGGCGGCGAATCTATCGGAGAAGGGTCGAGCTGCTGCAGAGACAGCATCGAGGCTCGACGGTCGGGGGATTGGTCGAACTCCATGGTGGCACCACGCCCAGCGTGTTATCTGTGTCAAAGACGGATGAGACAAGAAAGTTTGGCGGGGGAGGGCGTTGTACATGGAAGAAGATGACGGCGCTCGTGACAGGGGCCTACCCAAGGTACAGTAGGTAAGGTTTTCCAGTTGAGATTAGCGCCTCAACGTGCTGGAAAACGGGGAAGCTTCCACGGACTCTGGGGCAGGTGGTTCTGGAAGCCCCTGTCAGTAGCCCTGGAAAATGACGTTGGAGGTTCTGGGGACCCGGTCAGCAAAACATGCTCGCTTATGATTGGTCGAATCATATCGAATATGACTCTATCCGTATCAGGTTAGCGCCTTGCTGTCTGTCACTTGTCAAACCTCATCTCAACAGCCACGACATCTAATCACATACATCAAACAACGCCTTTGTCCATCCGCCACTTTTAGTTACTCAGCATGCCTCCTGTAAGTTGTCTGCTATGGTCAATTCCTTCCTCCACTGACAAGGTCAGCGACATCAAACACTTCCGTCGGCGCAGACCGCGTCGGCGCGTGAAGCACAGAAATCTTTCTATTGCCAGCTCTGCTCAAAGGGCTACTCTCGTATGAATGACTACGAAGCCCATCTCAGCAGCTATGATCACAGTCATAAGCAGCGGCTCAAGGACATGAAGGCCATGGTGCGCGATCCCAACGCGGGCTCACGTGCGCGCAAGGCCGAGGCCAAAGCAGACGGTATCATCAGCATCAAGCTCCCTGGCCAGGAAGCTGCCAGTGCCAGTGCCAGTGGAGGAGGGGCTGCAGCAGCAGGAGGAGGAGGTTTCAAGAAGGGCGGTTTCAAAAAGAGTGGCTTCAAGAGCGCATTCACCAAAGTCGAGAGCAGTGGAGGAACAGCAATAACGGACAAGCCTAAACCCGCCAATGCACCTGAATCAGCACCAGTCAACCCCGGCCTCCAGAAGAACCTATCTTCAGAAAGTGACACGGAGGATGAGGGCTATGAAGTCTATGACCCTCGAGTTCCTACAGACTGAATCTTGTTATCGATGCTCATCTCGAATCACAAAGGCTAGAATGATGGATTGGACTTGAGTTTCTATTTGGGGCCAGTGGAGAGCTTCTATCCGGGACACGTTTCACCCTTTCACATCGACGACCACTGTGGACCGCCTATTTGTGATATGTCTTGCTCCAGCAAACCCAACAAGTTTCGGCTTCCGGACATCCAGTCCGCCATTTGTGCGACCTGCGAGCTTTCGGCAAAGGCTGCATTGGGATCGCCTGCAGCGGCGTGCATACTCTGGTCCATTACAGGCATGAAGCCGAGTTGGCTCAAATACACATCGAACTCGTCTCCAATAGGTACCATTGCTTGGTCCTCCTCCTGCTGCGACTTGGCCTCAACATAGAGTGCCGCGACATTACTCATTACTTGACTTAATCGCGACAACTTCTGCATGGTCTCGGACAGATCGTTGGTTTCCTCAATGGATGCGCTGAATTGCTTCAATAGACGCAGATCTTCTGATGATAGCGTCTCGATGACATAGCAGAACAGAACAAAAAAGGGAGCAAACGGAGTCAGCACCAGGTTCCTGCAACTATGTCAGCTGTGTTGAAAGACAGGGGCTGCTTTTCACTGTAAACATACCAATGGACATATATGGCTCTCACATGGGCATCTTTCCGCACCAATTCCATGCATGCCAAATGCTTATGTGTTGCTCTTCGCGCAGCATCGATGCATTCGCTACAGAACCTACTTGCCGAACCTTCAGGGGCTGGGATTGCTCGATATATGAGTGTCATGGTTGACAGCAGCTGTACTTCATCACCCTTGATGTGGACATCAATAATCGGCGAAGCCCCTATCTTCTCAAGCGAAGCAATGGCTAATTTCCTGCTTTCGAATGCTTCCGCTTCTACTTGGCGGCACTTGGCTGCCAACAGCCGAGCTCTTTCAGCAAGCTCGGCCGGCGGTTTTGCCAACGCTTCTGGGCAGAATCTGATGGTCGTTAGCCACACTAGCCGGACAAGGAGGGATACCAACATGCAGGTGAGCCACACTTACAGCTGTTGGTAAACCTGGGCCTGAAGCGTTGCTGCACTAAGCCACATGCCTGCGACAGCTTTGGTTTCCAGGCTCAGTATTCCCTCAAAGTTAAACGTGCGCGGAAGATCGACCTCCCAGTCCTGGATCACAGGAGCGCGACCAAGTTGAAGTGCCAGGGCCTTATCCGTGGTATAGACGTACCAGAACAGGGTGGCCTTGATATCAGCGCTCTCGGAGCTGCGCGTGGAATGATCTTTGCGATGGAAGCCAGCAGTCTGGCACATCTCAGCGGCAGCGCTGTTCAAATGCCATGCGACTGAAGGTTTGCACACGTCGATGGCATACAAAGTCTGGCATCTCGGTCAGTGTTTGGTACTCTGATATCACAGAAGGACTTTTACCCCCATCAAGAGTGCTTGGATCGTCTCGACCTTGACGGACAGAAAGAGAGGCATGTTTGCAAGACCGGTTTCCAAGTTGACTCGGCATGTGTGGAGATGAGATACCAAGTCATCTTTGAGGGCCTTATTATCCGTGGTCAACGCGTGCTGCTCAAGAAACAAGTAATAAAGCCCAACGTTGACAGTGACAAAAGTGGAATCTGTGAAGTCATCCGTAGGGAAATAGACCATCCGGCACAAGTTGGAGAAGTCACTGATGCCGACAAAATAGCAGACGAAGGTGAAGAGACCCGGCGGGGAAGCTAAGGGAGAGTTAATGGATGCGTGGAAAAGCAGATACTGTCAGGGATACCTCTGACGCGCTTTAGCAACGAGACAACAACATCCATGGGAGGCATTTGAAGCTGGCCTAGACCTCCCTTCGGCAGAGGCTGCTGAAGAGGAAACCGGGGTCCACGACTGATGGACTGCCTGCTCTGGAGCTCGGCTAGCTGCCTCAAGTTGGCGAGGGCCTCCTGCATCTGGGGGCTGACATGATGCAATGAGGTACGCTCGACGGCGTTTTCGAGGAGTTCGCTGGCAAAGGTGGTCTGCCGGGCTATGACCGAATCACCACCAAAGGCAGACTCATCTTCGGAACTCTCAAAACCTACTGTAGAGGTTGCAGCCGTATCTAAGCCAGATGCAAAGGGTCTAGGGGTTGAAGGAATCTGTATGTTGCTTCCTGGCGTGGAGCTAGCGTGCTGAGAAAGATTGTGGAGGAGAGTCTCAATGTTGGCTAGGCGAGATTCGATCTGATCGATCTTGCGCTCACTGGAGTGCAAGTTTACTATCGGTCAGTAAAGGTCGTCAAGTTGTGCCGAGCGATGGATGGGGTGAAGAGCTGTGGAGTGGCCATGGAGTATGTATGTGATGTGTGTTTTTTTCCGAGGTAACAAGGCATGGGGTGACCGACTATTGGGATGAGATGAGGACTCGCTGCCGAGGCTCCTTGAGTCTTTGGCCTACACCCGTGGATGTGCAGGGTCGCTTTGCCGTACGGCAGTTGGAGCAGGGCCAGTCTTTATCGCAGCGGATCTATTCCATGCGAGTTTGTGTTATTCATGTATATCCAGCCAGACAAGTAAACCATGCACACAGAAGCATCCTGGCTAACGGGGCACTTCTTTAGCATCTATAGGCAATGCTTACCTTTCGCATGCGACATTGGTCACACTGTAACCTCGAGGTTTCTGATTAGCCTTGGACGTCTGTCTATAAGTCGTGCGTGCGTGCTGCAGGCTTTGGCTGAATCCACAGAACAAATGCCAGAAACCCGCAACGCATCTTTAATGCAACCGGAACATGGCCGATGGCCAAATGGGAATGTGCCACTTACCGCTCGTCGTGCTGTGTCATCGGAGGCCGCGGGTCCGGCGGTTGGGATACCGGGACCAACGCCCGGCTGATCCATATGCGGCAACTTGCCCTTTACTCAGCCGAAAGGGATTGAATTAGCGGAGTCGGGAGAACGATGATAGGATATGTTTTTGGTTTTTGGGTTTTTTTTTTTTGTAATTTAAAAAACGAATGGAGGTTTCGAGGTGCCAGCGACGTAAAACTGAAGAGAATCGCTGCGTGAAAGAGGACGAGAAGAGTTCGGCGGCCGCGGGGACCGAAGGAAGATGCCGCCGTGTGGCTTGGGAGTTCCGCGAGGCGCACCGTATTGCCTGCCGGCTGACGGTAGATGTGGCTGATAATCAACGGGAACAAACAAACGCTTTTAGGTACTGTACCTAGACACTCACAATGAGGAAAACGGGAGGAATGTCGGTGTTTTTTTCTTTCTTTTTCTTTGCGCTTGTTATTGTCGATGTTTTGTTTTCATTTTGGTTTGTTTTATATGTAGGTCTATTCTCTAGGCAAGTTAGTCAGATACTTAGTCATTGTCCTACATACGAACAGTATCCGTATCCGTAAGCTGCAGAGCTTGTGAGGTCGAGATTGACTATAGGACTATAGGCGGCTGAATTATTACCCCGGACAATGGGTCCTGTTAGATTGCCCCTTGGGACTTTCAGCCGCAATGACTTGGTGGCTGAAATGAATTATGCTTACCTACCGTTTTACTCATTGGTTACGCCGTATTGTCGGGGGTTTCGGGTTGCGTATTGGACGCTACGAGAATCTGCCAAGAGTAGTACCTGCGTAGGTATCTTTTGGTATTTTCTTATTAAAAGCGTCGCTGTTTGCCTCTCAGCCATGCTTGTTTGTACCCATCTCACCTGGATTATGCTGTTTGTTCGATATGACTGAGCAGCAAGATAGAAAGAAAGAATCGATACCGGTTGGCGATTCGCCTTCTGATACTTGTGCATCAACTGATCTTGCACAAGACGCCATGGCTGTTGCTGTCGAGCCCAAGGGCCCCAAGGGCCAAGATGGTGGTGGTGACACCAAAGAGGAGGAGAGCAAGGACTCTAGCTTCAAGTACTACCTGGTGAGTCTTGAAATGGTTGTCCATTTGGAGTTGGAGTTGGTTGTGTCGCTAACGAGGAGGCGTCTTGCGCAGCGCATCTTTACCTACAACGACCGCCGGGGATGGATCCTCAACGGGATCGCGTTGGTGGCCATGATCATTGCCGGGACGCTTCTGCCTCTTATGGACATTGTTTTTGGAAAGTTCATCAATGTCTTTACTGATTTTGTCACCGGGGAGTTGTCGCCTGCTGGATATCGAAGCGAGGTCTCCAAGTACAGGTACGGACGGCTACCAGTCTGTGTGCTCTAGACCTGCGTTCAAGACTGACCAACTATTCACAGCCTCTTCTTCGTCTACCTGTTCATCGCCAAGTTTGTGTTGACGTATATCTGGACGGTACGTAGCCCCGAGTGCCACGTCGCCAACCTGACTGGTTGATGCTGATGATGCGCTGTAGATGCTCGTCTCTGCCGCAGCCATCAGAACCACAAAGTTGCTGCGCGTCGACTTTGTCCGCAACACTCTCCGTCAAGAAGTTGCCTTTTTCGACTCTCCCGCTTCGTCGATCCCCGGGCAGATCACGACAAACGGGAACCTCATCAACCAGGGCATCTCGGAAAAGCTTGGCCTCACCGTCACAGCCCTCTCGACCTTTGTCACGGCGTTTATCGTGGCGTTCGCTGTGCAGTGGAAGCTCACTCTGATCGTCATCGCCATCGTGCCCGTCAACATCGTCGTCACCATCATCTGTTTTGCTGTCGATATGGGCTACGAATATGCCATGTTTGACATCTACTCCGGGTCGAGTTCCCTGGCCGAGGAGGCATTCTCCACGATCCGCACAGCGCACGCTTTCTGGGCCTTTCCAAAGCTATCCAGGCGCTTCACCGACACGCTTGAGGAGGCGAGAAGAATTGGCCACAAGAAGTCGCTCATCTACCTTGTTCTCTTCCCTACCGAGTTCTTCTGCATCTTTGCGGGATACGGGTTGGCCTTTTGGCAGGGCATGCGGATGTATTCCGAGGGTGAGATCACCGAGCCAGGCACGGTTGTGACGTGAGTTTTCTCCCTGCTCCTTGGCTGAGATGGGGGTTCTAATGCACTTCCAGCGTCATCTTTGCCATCCTTGTCGCTGCTACTGCTCTCACTCAGATCGCACCGCAGACGGTCGCCATCTCCAAGGCCAGTGCTGCTGCCCAAGAGATGTTCCAGATGATCGACCGCAAGTCACAGATTGATGCTCTGTCACAGGAGGGACATGTCATCCCCGATTTCAAGGGTGACATCCGGTTCCGCCGAGTCCGCTTTGCGTACCCTTCTCGTTCTGACGTGACAATCCTGCACTCGCTGGATCTAGACATCCCTGCCGACAGAACTACAGCTCTTGTTGGTGCCAGCGGATCCGGTAAGAGTACGATATTTGGTCTCTTGGAAAGATGGTACTTGACAAGCAGTGGCTCCATCACCTTGGACGGCCGACCTATTGAGAGCCTCAACTTGCAGTGGCTCCGGACAAACATCAGGATGGTTCAGCAGGTACGTGCAAGATGAAGGGCCAGCATCATCATGCAGAGAGATGCTGACAACGCAGGAACCAACCTTGTTCAGCGGAAGTATCTACCAGAACGTCGTAGATGGCCTCACCGGCACAGATATGATCAACCTACCAGAAGAAGAGAAGCGAAGATTGGTTACCGAGGCGTGTCATTCCGCCTATGCGCATGACTTTATCAAGACACTGCCCAACGCACGTTCCCCCGTAGCGCCCTCGGTCTCGTTTACTAACTCTTCCTCAGGGCTACGATACATGGATCGGCGAGCGAGGAGCATCCTTGTCTGGAGGACAGAAGCAGCGAGTAGTCATTGCTCGAAGCATCATCTCCAACCCCAAAGTCTTGATGCTCGACGAAGCTACGAGTGCCCTCGACCCCAACGCCGAAAAGATTGTACAACAAGCTCTGAACAACGTTGCCAAAGGTCGAACCATGATTGTCATTGCACATCGGCTATCCACAATTCGGGATGCTGACAACATCGTTGTCATGGCCAAGGGTGAAACGATCGAGCAAGGCTCACATGACGAGCTCCTTGCGCGAGAGGGCACATACTCTCGGCTTGTTCGCTTACAGGACCTGGGCAAGGGAAAAGCATCACCGGATGAGGATGAGGAAACAGACCAGGATGAGCCGGTTGCTGGTCTTGATCCCGTCTTGTCTCGTGCCTCAGCGCATGCAACGGCCGACATTACACAAGACGACGGAGTCAACCACGGGCTTTTGAAGGGCCTATATCTCATTGTCAAGGAGCAGAGGCCTCTGTGGTTGTCTGTGGTTCTCTTGTTTATCATTTCACTATTTGGAGGTAACTTATCTCCCCCTGGTCGCTCGAGAAAGAAGCTCGCTCACTCACACTACTTAGGCGGTACATATCCAGCACTCGCTGTCCTCTTTGCAAGAACCATGAATGCATTCGAGGCCATCGACGTCAGCAAAGCCAACTTTTACTCCCTCATGTTCTTCGTAGTCGCTCTTGGAAACCTTGTCATCTATGCTGTAGCTGGCTGGGTCTGCAACGAGGTTGGCCAAGTAAGTCTCTGCTCCATCGCCAATTCTCTAAACAGTGAATACTCACATCTACCAGTACGTCATGGCATTCTACCGCGGCGAGCTGTTCGACAATACTCTTCGACAAGACATGATCTTCTTTGACGATCCCAACCGCGGAACAGGTGCCCTTGTCTCACGACTGGCCGCCGAACCTACCAACCTCCAAGAGCTACTGTCTATTAACATGGCGCTCATTCTCATCAACATCGTCACTGTGCTATCAAGTGCCATCATCGCCATCGCTTACGGCTGGAAACTCGGCCTTGTTCTTACGCTCACCGCTCTACCAGTGCTTGTTGGCTGCGGTTATGTCCGGATTCGACTTGAATACAAGTTTGACGACGAGACTGCCGAGCGCTTCGCCAAGAGCAGCAGCTTAGCTTCCGAGGCTGTGCTGGGTATCCGAACGGTCTCGTCGCTGGCTTTGGAGCGAGCCATCATTGAGAGGTATAGCGGTGCTCTGGAAGGACTAGCAAGGGAGGGTATTCAGAGCTTGAGATGGAAGATGCTGTTCTACGCTTTCAGTCAGTCGGCATCTTTTCTCGCCATGGCTTTGGGCTTTTGGTATGCACTACAATCTCATATGCGCAAACAAGGCAATGCTAACGGTCGACTAGGTACGGTGGACAACTCGTGTCAACTGGCGAGTACACGACGGAGCAGTTCTACATCATCTTCATCGCAGTCATCTTTGCTGGAGAAAATGCAGCAATCCTGTTCCAGTACACTACAAGCATCACAAAGGCACGATCAGCCATCAACTACATCTTTCAACTGCGACGTCAACGGGTTCTTCACGACAACGCAGAGAACAAAGCAGACGCTTCCGCCAGTGAGAAGGACCCATCTATAAAGGGGGTTGATATCGCATGCGGGGAGATTGGCTTCGCTTATCCTCGTCGACCCAAGCTGCAGGTCCTTCGGGGTGTCGACATCAGTATCGAACCCGGCAAGATGGTGGCTCTCGTGGGTGCATCCGGATGTGGTAAATCGACCATGATTGCGCTTCTTCAACGATTTTACGACCCAACTAGTGGAACTATATACGCAGACGGCCACGATATCAAGACGGCAGACAGACGCCTACACAGACGAGACATTGCCCTCGTCCAGCAAGAACCAGTCTTGTATCAGGGCTCCATCCGGGACAACATCTCCCTTGGTATCGAAGAGGGCAACCCCTCCGACGACGCCATCATCGACGCCTGCAGGCAAGCCAACGTCTACGAATTCATCTCGTCCCTCCCCGAGGGTCTCTCCACGCCCTGCGGAAACCAAGGCCTCTCGCTCTCAGGAGGTCAGCGCCAGCGCATCGCCATAGCACGCGCCCTCATCCGCAAGCCGCGCCTCCTGCTGCTCGACGAAGCCACCAGCGCACTCGACACGGAGAGCGAGAAGGTTGTCAAAGAGGCGCTGGACAAGGCAGCAGAGGGGAGGACGACAGTTGCGGTGGCCCATCGGCTGAGCACAATTCGGGACGCGGATATCATTGCCGTGTTTGCAGGAGGAAAGATTGTTGAGAGGGGAAGACACGAAGAGCTTGTTGCGAAGAGGGGGCTTTATTATGAGATGGTATTGGGACAGTCCTTGGATAGAGAGGCGTAAGCATATAGAAGCGAGTTGGTGTTCGTTCAAGAACGGCAAGGGACTGTTTTATATAGCACCATAGTCTCACGATCTGGTGTTTGGATTTCATACCAGGAGCTTGGGGTGGTTGTTTATCTCATCTCCTCTTTCTTCTCTAATGTACACATTTATCAGTCCTAGGGCATTGGTAATACCTTTTAATTCAGGAAATCAAGAAATAAATCACAGTCAATATCAGAGGTCATCAGAGTAAAAGCCAAACGCAGCCGGACCGGACAATCAGTCAGTCTTGCAGCTCGTTCTATTTTAATCTAGGAGCCATATCGTCGTATCTATTTTATCTTCAATCCATCATAAATCCCAACCCACAGCAAACGCGTCGCTTAAACAAGGACCTTGATTTCACCATCCTTGAGCTTGCCGGCCTCGACGAGCCTCTTGGTCTCGCCGGACCACACAGACTTGATCTCGTCAGCAACCTTGAGGCCGTTGAGCTTGCCAGCCAGAGCAGCAATCTCATCGGGATCGATCTTGCCCTGGATGGTCTCGACGTCGTTGAGGACGGCGTCGATGTCAGCGGGTGTAGGCTCGCCGGCGGCGAAGTAGTTGGCATCCTTGACGGAGCCCTTGAGAACACGCTTGTTCTTCTTGACAGCGTTCTTGGCGGCCTCCTTGGCCTTCTTTGAGGACTCGCGCTCAACCTTGGCCTTCTCCTCTACCTCCTTGGCAGCCTTCTCTTCAGCCTCCTTAGCGGCCTGAGCATCCTCCTTGGCCTTCTTCTCAGCGGCCTCGCGTTCAAGACGCTTCTTGTTCTTGCTGGCGTTGGCCTCCTGGCGGAATCGCTTGATACGCTCGTCGCCAGCAGAAGCGTCGTCTAGCAGCTTGCGGAGACGGGCGTTGTCCTCGGCCTTCTTCTTCTTGCGGGCGTTGGCGTTCTTGCGCTCGACGTGTCGCTTCTGGTCACGGTTCTCGTTGTCGTCGGGGACATCCTCGTCGAGGTACTCGAAAGTTCGCCAGCTGTCAAAGTTGTACCAGAAGTTGTAAAAGTCCTCGACCTGCTCCTTGGTGGCATCGGCACTGCCAAATGAGGGGACGGGGTGAGTCTTGGAGAAACGAGCTTCGGACTTGAAGACCTTGCTCCACGCCTTATAGTAGTCGGTCTTCTGGAGCTGCTTCTTGGTGGGGGGCTCGACATCAGCCTCCTCATCGACCGAGTCGAACTGGCGGCGCTTGACAGGGTCGAGGAGAACGTCGGTGGCCTTCTGGATACACTTGAAGAACTGGTCGTCCTCGGTACGGCCCTGGGCAGCCTTCTTATCGGGGTGGTGCTTGAGCACCTTCTTGCGGTGAGCCTTCTTGATCTGGTCCTCAGAAGCCTTCCATCGGTACTTGGAAAGGCCAAGGATCTTGTAGTGGTCCTGGGTCTGGAAAGAAGGATGTTAATAACGACAACCAGAGCAAGTCAAGACAAATAATTACATACCTTCCAGTCCTTGGCCTCACGCTGGAGCATCATAGGATCCTCAGCCTCACTCTCGTCGCTGACATCGCCATCCTCGATATTCTTGGCGCTCTCCTGGGCCTGGATGCGGTCATCCTCAGAAAAGGTGCGCTTGTGGCGGGCTCGTCGAGCATGGGCGAGGAAGTGAGGGCCAACAGGCTCGATGCTTCGCTGAGTAGCCTCAGAAAGCTTGCCAACGGCCTTGAAGTCCTTGTCGGCGCTCCAGCCGCTGGGAAGAGCGGGGAGGGGGAGTGTCACAGTAGCCACGGAAGCCATTGTGTGTGATATGTGGGTTTAGCGGTGGTGATGAGGAGAGAAAAAAAATCCCGATGGGTTTTTTTTTCTGGCTGCAATAATTTTTTCTATGGTAGATTTCCCCCACCATCAAAGTTTATTGGCGGGGTGAGGGGCTAACCTTTACTGCTTCAGTGAGCAAAGCGCCAAATTCTTATCAGTTACAGTGGATAAAGGCCCTAAACTGGGCTCCCGCCATTACGTCCGGCCGCTGAACTCCCCGGCTCAGCCGATCCAGACAGCCAGCCCCATGGGAGCATCCAATCCGAATCCATTCAAGTTGAACTGGACTTTTTCTTTTTCTTTTATTGCCGACTTCAACTCGAGCTCGGCAAACTTCATAACAGATAGAGACTCGAATTATCACATCGACTCTTACAAATAAATACGTGTTGCTCCTCAGACTCCATAAAGTTCACAATGGCCACCGCTCCCGCTCTCAATGCCTACCGACATCTATTGCGCGCGGCGCGAATCGCCTTCCTAGGTACGCAAAGCCTTTCGCAAACGAACTCCAGACTCTTCCTCGCCGCAAGGCCAGGTAATGCTTTATGGGCTGTGCTAATTACTTTGTGTCTCATAGGCGATGCTCCCATGCTATCAGCCGCTCAGCTCCAGATCCGCAGCCAGTTCCGCCAAAAAGCCTCGATCGATGCGTCCGAAGCCCCTGCTGCTATTCAGCATGCCGAGGAGGTAGCACAGGTTCTCCGCCAGAACGTTGTTCAGGGGCGAAAGATAGAGGATGGCAAGGATACCTACAGTGAGTTGAAGACATCTATCTTTGCGCAAGAACAAGGCAAAGGCAAAGAATACCTACTAATTCACAACGTAGAACTGCGGATACACGAGCACATTGAGAGAGGCGACAACGAATCTATCAAGACGGCTGGTAAGGGTCAGTCTCAGGGTGGCTGCTGTGGTGGTGGCAGATAAGAGAGGAGACTCTCCGATTGTACAATTTTGTAATATTACACTGTCATGATACCCTCCAGGAATAAATGCCCAAAAAATCATCATCATCTCTAGCTCTTTATTCCCATCTATTCCTGTCTCTCACGTAATCCACAACCGCCAGATCAGTTAACAGTGCCGCTAATCAAGTCCATGCTTCCCAATATGCAATTTTTACCCCCTGCGCCCAACTCCCAAGGTCTGTCATTGTACCTTGATCGATATAAAACAAGTCATAGTCACATTTAGTCTCCAGAAAGAGCAGCATAAGCAGGTGTGTCAGAGGCTCCTGGGGGTGCAGCCACCGGGGCGGGCAAAGCTGCTGCGGGCCGGGTTGAAGAGCTGCTACCACCTTCAATCGCCCGCGAACCCTGACCCTGAGATCCTCCCTGCCGCTGTCTGGCATCCTTCAACATCTGTGATCTCTGTTCCTTGTCCATAGTACCGATCGCCTTCGGTTGTCCCCATCGTACACGGAGCGGGCATCCAGCAATCACGGCACGGCCTTGGCATGACTCTGCCGCCTTCTCGGCTGCCTCTCGAGTCTCGTAGTTGACAAATGCGCAGTGCGACATGTGTGAGCACACCAAGCTCTTGATCTTGCCGTGGGCCTTGAAGAAATCGCGGAGCTTGTACTCGGGCAGGTCGTCCTCGATACCAGTCACGAAAAGCGACATGATGTTCTTGTCGGCGGGAGGAATCCAATCGCGTGGGCTCGGGGGTAGCTGAGCGGCACTTGGGAAGACTTGACGACCTTTACCACCAGCTCTAGCACCAGCGGCCACAGCTGCCTTGGTATCGCGTGTTCGAATTGGACCAGGCCCGCCGACGCCAGCGCCGACAGCTGCATTCCCGCCCTTTGAGCTCTCGCCCTCCTCGACAGTCCTACCCTTGCGGAAGTAAGGCTTGCTGTTGGCCAGTCGTCGCAGCAGCTCGCGTGCCTTCTCGTCTGTCTTTTCGTATTCCTCTTGTCCAACCTTGCCCTCTTCGATGAGCTGCTCATTATTTTGGGCAAAGTATTCTCGGTTGATTTCGGACTGTGGTCCAGGCGCGACCATCTTGAGGGCAGCATCGCGTACGACAATGGGGAGGCCGAAGGAAAGATCGAGCATGCAACATTGGCAGCAGTTTTTGAGTCGCGCGCAGGTCAGGCAAATGTTTGTTCGCTTCTTACGGCCGTTGGCGCGAGTGGCACTCCAGGCAAAGACAGTAAAAGGTCTGGTACACTATATCGCAATATGTTAGCATTGCGTCGACGCGAAAACGCGAAGAATTACAGTGACTTGACTTACCAATTTGCATTCAGCACCGTAGTCCTCTTTGAGCATCTTGACGTAAGGGTTTTCGGGTAAACACGTCTCGCACACGGACGGGAAATCGGTGGACTCCCATCCTGATCGGTTAAGATCTTGCTTGATCTGAGGCGGCATTGTAGATAGATGGTGTGATGATTGCGCAAAGAGAGCATCCGAGTTTACAGTGATCACTTTTGGAGTTGAGACGCGGAAATTCGGTCATCCGCCACCTTATGTAATCCAAAATATGGCCTCAGAAAAGACCGGAGATGGCCGTCATTGGGCAGAGGAACCCAGAAGCTGATTTTATCGATAAGCTTCGTTCTACCGGGGTTACCTCAGACGACAGCTCCAAGAGCCGAAGTATCTCAGATCCCAAAATATGGAAATACCTTATTAGCACTGTCATGACATCTCTCCTACTCATCCCCATCTGAGCTTAGGAAGATAACTCTACTGCTGGCAAATCTGACGGATTTAAAAAAAAAAATTTAAAAAAATTAAAAATTTTCATGTTTGCTAATGCCTTCGATACGAAAACGACGGTTATCGTATAAGCGACCCGCGACAAGTTGGACTGAATTACCTCGAAAAGGACTTGAAACTTTATAAGCGTCACAAATTAACCATGCATCAATGCAATAGACTGAAGCCACTACATTGCATCACTTGAGATGAGTGAGTACTGAGTAGTTAGTTAGGTACCTAGTCTTTCGAAGCTGTCATGAGCGAAACGAAACGTAACCATCTCTCGTAGACGCTTTCGTATTCGTATCTTGTTCGCAAATTGGTGATTCCGGAATGTTTCCTCTTAGCATGCAGCTGCACTCACACCGCCTGATATTCCCCGAATGGAGCAACTGCGTGGCTAAGATACCAGGATTATTATCTTGGGTTTATGCGGCAGCAAATCAAGAGCCTAGAGTCGTGGTGAAAGCATGTGCAAGTCCTGCTCCTATTCATCAAGCGTAGAGTCTTGTGGAGAGAATTTAACTATCAAGTCTCGTTGCCCAGACCAAAATCCGGCCCCCCCTTACGCCTCCCCCCCAAGAGATATGCAGGAGATCTAGCACATATCAAGTATAGCGTCAGGACATCGTCAATTCGCAACTGAGATTGGATGCCCATAGACGGGATGGCTTGTCCAGTCAGGGGAGGGCCCTGAAATTTGTTGCGACAGGCCATCTCTGGGTAACCTTTTACCATTAAAACCAACCCGCTCCTTTTAAGTTTGATCTTTTCACTTATTCTTGAACCCGCCTTCTGTCCTCTTCACCTTTGCTCGTCTTCGATTCTCTTCTTGTCCAACTTCAACACTTTCCGCCATATTCAACATGGTTGCCTCAACAAACTCCAACCTCGAGCGCGAGGATCACCAGCGCGATGCCGACTTCAACAAGGCCATGCACGGCACCTCTGCCCAGGCTCGAGGTGGTGTTGCTGCCATGTTCCGCAAGGGTGGCTCTGCTAAGCAGGCTGCTGTTGACGAGTATTTCAAGCATTGGGACAACAAGCCCGCCGAGAACGAGACTCCTGAGGAGCGTGCTGTATGATACCTTGAAATGCCCCTCCTATTCTTTCACCGCGGGGACTAACACAGCGGTCAGGCCCGTACAGCCGAATACGCCACATTGACCCGACAGTAAGTGATCCAAAACTTGTCTTGCTTTGTTCTGGCATTCTAGCTCATGGCCTGGTTTATTTTATTGCATCATGTACTGACTTGGTGGCCAATAGCTACTATAACCTCGCTACCGACCTTTACGAATACGGTTGGGGCCAGTCCTTCCACTTCTGCCGATTCTCTCAGGGCGAGCCCTTTTACCAGGCCATCGCCCGTCATGAACACTACCTTGCCCACCAGATCGGTATCAAGGAGGGCATGAAGGTTCTCGACGTCGGTTGTGGTGTTGGCGGTCCCGCTCGCGAGATCGCCAAGTTCACAGGAGCCCACATCACTGGTCTTAACAACAATGACTACCAAATTGAGCGTGCCACGCACTACGCATTCAAGGAGGGTCTGTCAGACCAGCTCAAGTTTGTCAAGGGTGATTTCATGGTTCGTACTCTCTGATGATTTGGAGTCGCGGTCCAAGGCTAACCCCTATTCCAGCAAATGTCGTTCCCTGACAACAGCTTCGATGCCGTCTACGCCATCGAGGCTACCGTCCACGCTCCTACTCTCAAGGGTATCTACAGCGAGATCTTCCGAGTCCTCAAGCCCGGTGGTATCTTTGGTGTGTACGAGTGGCTCATGACCGACGAGTACGATAACGAGAACCTCCGCCACCGTGAGATTCGATTGGGTATCGAGCAAGGTGACGGTATCTCCAACATGTGCAAGGTCTCGGAGGGTATTGCTGCCATCCACGACTCTGGCTTCGAGATGCTCCACCACGAGGATCTGGCAGCCCGTCCTGATTCCCTTCCCTGGTACTGGCCTCTGGCTGGTGAGCTCCGCTATATCCAGTCAGTTGGTGACATCTTTACCATTGTGCGCATGACCACTTGGGGTCGAACAATCGCCCACGGTCTTGCTGGCATCCTCGAGACCCTAAAGCTTGCCCCTGCTGGAACCAAGAAGACGGCTGACAGTCTCGCTCTCGCTGCCGACTGCTTAGTTGCTGGTGGTCGGGATAACCTCTTCACCCCCATGTACCTCATGGTGGCTCGCAAGCCCGCGGCGTAGAGCAACGGGCTTGCAACACATTTTTCAAATCATTTCATGACGGTCAAAAAGGAGCAGACCATGCTGGCTGATGATGCATATATGAGATGGCCGGCCTCGGATTATAGAGGAAACCAAAGGGCAGAGGAGTTTGGGACCATTACTGGCTTATAATTGTAATATACATACCACTACAATTTCAATATTCGATGTCATGACCAACGAATTCGCGGGATGCTGCCGAGAATATCTGTACCGGTGTCTCATTTCTCCGCTCCCGGTTTGTGACCGTTGGTGCCCATTCTCTTTTCACCTGTTCGAGTGGGGTTGATGGTCCCCCAAAGATCCCCTGGATCCCCCAACAGACTGGTTTAATGGGTCACTACGGGAGCGTTTTGAACTCTGATAGGTGGTTCACCATTTTCTGTCTACCCTTCCAAAACAGCGCTGCATTCTCTGACAGGGGCTCACGTTGGTGGCTCAAGGACGTTGTAGGGCGGGAAGCCAGAGGGATAAAGCTGCCCCGAGCCAACGGAGGTTCGCTCGGGCGATTTGGAGAGCGGGTACCCGATTAGTCACTGGAAATTGGTGAGGCCCCAGGTACCTCGCAGTTCCGGTACGATACGTACCGACTGGCCCCAAAAAAAAAACTGATAGCTGCCAGCAGAAGGGTTCTTCGGTGAAATTCCCTCTCTCAACCCGATCTGTTCCATCTCTCAACACCAACCTCAGCTCATCACCATTTTCAATTCCCACGTCAAAGTCGACGACCCGGGAATCAAGAGAAGCTTGTCCTCTGCAGCTTCTTATCTCTGACGCTCTGCTTCCCTAGCCCTCGTCGACCGTCCTTCGTCTTCCCCCGATTCTGGGTCAATTGGCTGTTCAACAAATACATACATCATGTCTCGCATTCTTCGACCCGCAGCTCGTCTAGCTGCTTCGACTCGGGCTGTCCGCGCTCCCGCTGCCCCTTCGTTCGCCCAGTCTGCTGCTGCCCGCGCTGCTCTCGCGAGGCCTGTTCTTTTCGGATCAGCCCAAACTCGATCCTACGCCGATGGCCAGAGCTCTGGCGTCAAGGAGTACACCGTCCGAGATGCGCTCAACGAGGCTCTTGCTGAGGAGCTTGACCAGAACGACAAGGTCTTCATTCTCGGCGAGGAGGTTGCCCAATACAACGGTGCCTACAAGGTGACCAAGGGTCTTCTCGACCGCTTCGGTGAGAAGCGTGTCATTGACACTCCCATCACCGAGTCTGGCTTCTGTGGTCTCGCTGTCGGTGCTGCCCTCAGTGGCCTCCACCCCGTCGTAAGTACATCGATACCCCCTCCACGGCCGTATCGATCGATTAGAGTCTGACAAGTCTATTTCAACCGTATAGTGCGAGTTCATGACCTTCAACTTCGCCATGCAGGCCATCGATCAGGTTATCAACTCCGCCGCCAAGACCCTCTACATGTCCGGTGGTATCCAGCCTTGCAACATCACCTTCCGTGGCCCCAACGGCTTCGCTGCTGGCGTCGCCGCTCAGCATTCTCAGGACTACTCTGCCTGGTACGGCAGCATTCCCGGTCTCAAGGTCGTCTCCCCCTGGAGCGCTGAGGATGCCAAGGGTCTTCTGAAGGCCGCCATCCGTGACCCCAACCCCGTCGTCGTTCTCGAGAACGAATTGATGTACGGCCAGAGCTTCCCCATGTCCGAGGCTGCCCAGAAGAGCGACTTCGTCATTCCTTTTGGCAAGGCCAAGATCGAGCGTTCCGGCAAGGACTTGACCATCGTCACCCAGAGCCGCACTGTCGGTCAGTCGCTTGTTGCGGCTGAGAACCTCAAGAAGAAGTACGGTGTCGAGGTTGAGGTTATCAACCTGCGATCCATCAAGCCTCTTGATGTAGAGTCTATTATCCAGTCTATCAAGAAGACCCACCGACTCTTGACCGTCGAGTCTGGCTACCCTGCCTTCGGTATCGGATCTGAGATCCTTGCCCTGACAATGGAGTACGGCTTCGACTACCTCGATGCCCCTGCCGCCCGAGTCACTGGTGCTGAGGTCCCTACCCCCTATGCCCAGAAGCTTGAGGAGATGTCTTTCCCCACTGAGAAGCTGATCGAGGACTACGCCGCCAAGGTTCTCAAGTTGTAAAAAAGGAAAAATGAAGAGTTATGAAAGAATCCGGTCTAGATGCTTGCGCGTCCTAGGGCTCTGCCCACGCCTGCGTGTTGAATGTAGCTGAGGATGCCTCGCGCTGCACGTCCTGGTCATCGGGATCGAGACACGGATGAAGGTCTGGTCCAGATCGGCGTATTTGTTGGACGCTTTTTTTTGATAGACGTGCGGAAGGGAAAGGAATGTAATTTTACCGCGTGTTGCCATGTATATCCAGGGCACGGCACCCGTCTTATTAATGATCTACCAATAACATCAATGTGGTGCATGAACTGGTATGCTTGATGTGATTTGCGGTAGTAGTTGTTATCTGGCGAGCATGATGAAGACAACGAAACTCCTGTTCCTCGGCTTGTTCGCAGTTGTATGTTGAATGAAGTCGACGGTTTGTGAACACAATGGATACTGTGTACAGATAATTACATCGATACAGCTATGGTAGATATTGAAGAGAAAATAATTACATCAAAATTCGAGATCCATATGAAGTCTAGGGTATCCAAAGTAGAATGGATGAAAGCTGCAATTACCGTTGCCTACGTACGAACGAAATACCTAACCTAATAACAAGGCAAGAAAATGAAAGTGTAAACAACCGTTATCTTGGGTGTGAACGGCTTCGAAGCTCTGCCTCGAGTAAGTCTACTCTTTATTCTAAATCCATTTGACGTCTTGCAGTCAACCTTGCTTTGTCCTTAATCTTATGAGTCTTGATTCGATTTCGGTCCTGAACCACCCGAAGTCTAGCGTATGCCTCTCACCAAGGCTCTTGCGACTCGTTATATCCAGTTTCCCCGTCACCTACTTCACGCATCTAAGGGTATGTGGTTTGCGTGGCCACGAGAGAGTCAACCATGTAGTCCATGCTCTGCTCTATTGGATTTGTTGGCAATGGCAAGAGTGAACTTGGAAGCGTTTCCAGTGAACCCGAACCCGACTGCAGAGGAGGTAAATGTTGAGCTTCGAGTCTAGGACCCTCAGGCTCTACTCCTGGAGTGGAACTGGCATTTAGGCTTGGATAACGGTGGGTATGTCGTTGTAAGTTGAAGGAGGAGGCTTGGGACGGTGGGCGAGCTGGTGCTTGGGATTGAACCGAACCATTGTTGCTGGTTGATACAGGGACTGAAGGGGCAGGGGCCAAAGGTCGTGAGCGAGGCCGACCATACGCACTATTGTAATTCATGATGCAGGAAGTTTGAGTGTCACTCTGTCAATTGTGATACGGACCAGAGCTGAGAAGCAGCTGTATCTATGGCAAGGCACTACTTTAAATACATGGTGACCCCGCGCAGCAGGGATCAATTCGGCATAACCATGAGCATTCTCCCACCAGTTTAGGAAGCCAGGTAATTACAGCTTCATCAGTGTTGGGCATGCTGAAATGATGGATGTGGCAGTGATGTAAGTTGGCTCATTGGTTGTGCTCTCTCCAGACTCGCTTTCTGGCCTTGCTCTCGTTATCTTGCATGTGACCAGATGCATGTTGGAAATTCGAAGCGACCAAGGATTCTTTCTAGTCTCCGTATGGTGTTATCGATCTCGTCCAACCTACTTTGAACATTTTCCCATGGTTATTGTCGACCCTTGGTTCGCCCTCTCTTTGACGATTTGGACTGTAGAGACTTGGGCCCCTAGGTCCTTCAACGCTGTATGATGTGAGATTCATGTGACCGAAAGCCAATTTTTGACCAATCAGAACGCAGCAGCTGCTGACAGCCCTCGCATTCGTACCCAGGTATTCAGTTACCTACGACATCAATCTCCTTGTCCCATACCCGTCCTTGAGCCTTGGCAAGTTCAGCATCATCATTCGCTTCCACTTCCGAGCCTTGGAAAGCTCAGAATCCATAATTTGTTGCTGGGCTCTTATGTCTTGAGCTTGGCATACAAGCTTGTTGATCTTCACCCAATTCTCGTCTGCCTTTCGTCGCAGGTTTACCGAGGATGGAGGGTAAAAAAACAAAGAGGTTGTCTGCCTGCTTCCTAGGTATAGCTGCCGCCGCAGTTCGATAAATACCAGTTTGATATGAAGAGGGTTCAGTCCTAGCCCTGGCATGTACCTGCGAGCCTATCGCCATCTAATTTGCGGTAAACTACGTGGCAGAGATTTCGAATCAGAAACCCAATAGGATTGTGATATTCCAGTCAGGGACACAGGCAATACACATACGAGGGACGAGAATGGTGATCGAGCTGCTGGGATCCCACAAATGGCGTTCGTCCATCGACACTTGAGCTTTTCTTCATCAGCTTACATTGGCAAAATGGCGTGCCTGAAAAAGGAAAGCTCATCGAGTGCATTCGTATGAGCAAAAGCTTCGCGCGGAGAAGGACATCTTCTGGAAATAATCACCCCCAGCCCATGGTGGTTTATAGATAGTATTGGAACACATCTTCATAAAGCTTTCTGGGCGACCATATTCCAGTGTACCCCACCGAGGAATATGGTACGACGCGAGTATTCTCTTGTTTAACCGGCCAGTCTATACCACATACCCTTTTGCATTCCGTGCGAATAGTGTTCCACTGATTTGGAGATGGGATAGAACAAACCGCTGGGTCATTCAAGATCTCTATTATCCATTAATATAGGTTATTGTTTATTATTATGTGGGTATCTTACCTTGCCTGTCTATAAGTTTCTGAGCATCTATTGTACATCCTCGCCTCTCAAGCCGGTTGATAGGCTTTTGCCATAATTCAGGCGAAGCGTTATGGACCGCAAGTTCAATGTTCATCTCGAAGAATTCATATTTGGAGTGGTTTATCAACTCAAAATAGAGCAATTCGCTCTTGTTCAGGCTGTCACAGCTATGACATTGTCCAGTGAACTCAAACTCGGGATCAATAGCGAACTCTTCTTTTTCCTGGCGTTGATCATTAGCATTTATCTGCAATACCGTTTGGAAGTTGGAGAGACGCACCTGATGCCTCTGCTCTGCAGTTTCTCCAGCTTCTTCCAGAATATCTTGATCAAGGTAGGCTAGAAGTGACTCGCCCGAGTCTTGAGAATGATCGGTAGAACTCATTTGTTTGCATCAATGGGAATGGTAAGTATTGGGGAGGAGAATGGTGATGATTGTAAGAGGCTGCGAGGGGGGGAGGGCCTGATATAGGTAGCAGGGGCGAGCATTCTTGACCAAATTACGAGCAAGGTCATTTTATACTACAAGACACTGTCTATATCATAGTTGATCGTTGGTGCAAGAAGTACATCAATTGCACCGCCCATGCGAACCTGG
This sequence comes from Fusarium sp. NRRL 66182, assembly GCA_013266265.1. Lineage (NCBI taxonomy): Eukaryota > Fungi > Ascomycota > Sordariomycetes > Hypocreales > Nectriaceae > Fusarium > Fusarium sp. NRRL 66182. The sequence goes on from JABFAK010000390.1 coordinate 53,451, forward strand.
GCATGAGATTAAAAAACTCTGTTACTTTACTCAGCGTGGTGAGTACTCGTCCCTTTACTTGGAACCTTGGCAACATGTCTTATGGATCAGCTCGGTTAACCAGTGGAACATGCAGAATGCAAGGGTTAGGATCCAAGGTTGATCATTACTAGAATGGGCACGTATAATCATGCGCTAGAGCACAATCTCATCTCAGCTGTACCTTTTCACATTCAATCAGGGCCAAAGTCAGGGTTTAAATCATGGCCTCTTCATTCCTAGCGACTGTGGAACTTGTCTGCACTGCACTGCATATCTCATCTTCCACTCCAAGGACGCAAAGTAAAACAACTCAACGAAATCCATCTCATGCATCGATGAATGCATTAGCGTGAGGCGTGAGGTTAGACAATCCGTCTATAAAGTGATGAGTGTATGCTCGCAACATACATGTCCGAAAAATGGTGAGGTTTGAAGACTGCTGGGCTTCTGCCCTCCACCGTATGAGTCAAACTTTCCTTACGGAAGCAGTTTACCAACAGCTAAGTATGATCTGCTCCGAGTTAAGATTGCAAGATGCTGACATTTCAAGACTCTCGCCAGGCCCTCTGCCGAACACCTTCCGAAGTCGAAGGGTTCCCTCAAATAGAGACAATCTGCCATACAAATCGCAGTGTGGAGGAGTTGGAAGCATTTGGCTGGAAATTCAATGACCCCGAAATATATCACGATGAAAAACAACCGAATGGGCACAGGTTGCTCACCACGATCTTGCAACACCCACCAGGGCCTGACATCGCTGCGACAGAAGCGGCCTGGCTAAAGATAGCCAAGGCCTGGTTAAAGCTAGGTACATTGATTCCTTGGGCTAGTTGAGAAACAGCACTGACCGTCTATCAGCCAAGACAACCCACCCATCGCACAGGATGAAATTTAGACGTTCCCCTGAGGCCAAGGAGGAAGAATGTTTCCAGGTGCTCTTTTCAATGCATCAACTGGAGCGTGTGGGAAAGCTCAAGACAGTGAAAGACCAAAGGGATGGGGTCGCTCTTATTGTTGTCACCTCCTTCAAGATCAATCTCAAATAGGAACAAAGCTTCTATCTAGCAATAACCAATGATTCAAAACGTCTCCATGGAGTATCAGCCTCATCAAGGAAGCGGACGTCATAGTGCCCTAGAACAAGGTCCTTGTGGCCAGAGTAATACCATTCTGGATCAATCAGAATTGCATCAAATTCAATGCTGTCCGAAGGCATGGAACCGAAATGCAACTCCCATGTATGGCCCTCAAATCTATCGTATGCTACCCTTTCGAGAGGAAGCTTCCATTTGAGGCAAAAGTTTTTCTCGCTCTTGACCCATATGGCAAGACGGTGTGTAGTCTTGCTGGAGTTATTTTTGGATGGGCTTGTGTCAGCCGGCTCGGGTGATAGACGCCAGGCGGATACGCCACTGTAGGCTTGTCACTCTGCAGACCTGTCCCACTTGACTGCCTGCTAGATGAGTCGTTTCTCTCGTTTAGCCCCGTCTCTTTACAGTTAGTTAGCATGTTTGCTGCGTCGTTTTCAACCGACGATACATACCAATATCTTGGTTTCTATTCTTCTTAACCTTTCTCCATACAGCAACCAGAGCGGCGGAAAATAGGAGTATGATCAATAACACTACCCAAGGAAGCATTGTCGAGGTGGTCATTGGAAAGATCCGGGTGAAAGGGCACAAGGCTTGAAAGAAGGTCGGTGAGCTGCACCCTATGGCTGCCTTACTGGGTCGCAACTCCCCTTAAGTATCTGGAGGTATCTTCATTGGTGACAGGAGCGAGAAGGACATTGGGGTGGTATTGTTGTATGCCAAGAGGTAGTGAAGTTGGTCGTCCACCGGAGGCTGACACGCTACTTTAGATTTAGCATAGCGCCCAAATATCTGTGCCTCTTTACGAAATGATCATCCGGGGAATCTGCCATGTGCACGCCCCACGCACCTGTTGCTGGCCCGGCTAACTACTTTCGGCACGGATATGATGCCACTAGTCAAGACCCCAACTAAATCCTAAATCGCGCCAACGGCCTATCCATTCACTTACCTCATCGTTATACCCTGAGAGCCAAAATGCAACAGAGTCGCGCCGGACAATCGTCATCGAGCGAAAAGCCAGACAAGGCAGCATCTTCTACTCTTCGGGTTATCTTTGAGAATCCACAATTGCCGAGGCCGCCCGCGGAACCGTCCCTCGAACTCCCTGGCTGTTTTACCTCGCTCGTCAAGGACCTATTGCAAGAGGAGGGCCAGGTCAGACGACGGAAGGAACAAGGATTAGACGATGCAAGGAGACTCCGTCTTAAGCTGGCACGGCTCAAGAGGATCGACTTAGTCCGTGACCGATACCAAAGCATTACTTTAGAACACTGGGAGAAAATAATCGTCATGGCGGCTGCGATGGTGGACAACTACCTTGGTAACGAGATTCTTGCTACCTCGACCATCACCAACTTGAACCGAGGAAAGCTGGCTTACCACACTATCCTCAAGGACATGAAGGTTGTGCGAGAGATGATCAAGCTCACAGATCACCTATACGTACACTGGAAACACGAGTTTGCTTTCGAGGTCCCCATGCTTCTGGGTAAGCTTGACCGCGCGCATCTGATCCACACCCTCACAACGTTTTAGATACCCCTATTTCGACTCTCCGTCTGCAGAGTGCTACAAAGTACGACGAATTCAAGCGCCTTCTCCAGCAATGTACGCCTTCAGCCGAGATTAAAAGTTCCTTCAAATTATATATACCGTTTTTAGTCCTTTTCATACGACCCAAGTACAGTCTTTCAGATATACAAGCGGCATTGCAAACATCTCTCTTTGGTAAAAGTGACTGGAATGTCTTCTGGGGAGCAGCCGCGCTGGAATACGACCCTATAAGGGACAATTGGGCTCCCAAACAGCAAGGAAACTACCCCGCTACGGTTCGCATACAGATCTTTGGGTTCAAAACTTTTGAAACCTCACTTGATCTGCAGCAGAAGGCGGCGCATGCAAGCAAAAGCCAAGTAGGATGCACTCGCACAAATCCGTCGATATCTGCCTATGACTGGAATGAGAGTATTCATGGCCCTGTAATGCAGCAGGTGGTTCAAGATCTGGTAGGTTATAGGCCTCAGACTACCGAATCGGACTAATCAAGGGAAAAGGCGACACTTGGATATCTTGAGCCTGGAGATACTTGCGTCGACAAGGTTTCTGTTTCACTCTCATCGGGCAGTACAATCGCTCCCCCAGGGCGTCTTCAGATAATTGTGCCAACGGCGCCGTCACAAGGGTCGTTATCGGTTTCTCTTACCAGCGGAGAATCAAGCACAATGGTTGAATGGAACACGCAGACCGGATTTATGCTAACTCAAGACATTGCATTGGCGACTACCGCAGATATTGGGTATGTTTCTTTACTAGTTGTACTCTAGTAGTGCACTGCCACTTTGATTGCCATACTGGCTTGATGCTGGATGGACGAGATTGTTCAACGATGGGAGGGACTCGGCGCCCTTGGGAGCAGGAACGGATGTTAAAGTGTCGTTTGTGTTATTGGATGCTTCAAGCTGCCTCGGGTGTAAGAATCAGCCGGTTTCCGTTTTTTCGTCTGCGTCATTGTTTTGAACGTTTGAATAACCTGTCGGCGAATCGTTGCTTGGAAACGAACATCTTGCTCGTGTTGATGAGAACATGTGTGGCGTAGATAGCTATTTGCAAATCGAAAGGTCTCCGAGCATGGGCAGACAGCGAAGCATTCGATATCTATCAAGCTTAGCTACAGACATTAAATAAGAAATGCAGCTCACGTGTTTGGAAATGCCGTGTTAGGTTCGAGTAGTTTTTGGAGGCCGTATCGCAACCTGCGATTGGGCATTCTGATGGATCAGTCCGTTCGAATCCGAGTACCAAAGGATCAAGATGACGACTGCAACGACTCATCTTCCCAAGAAGCAGCATTTCGCGGAGCTGGAGGGTCGTCAGTCCAACTGATTACCAGCTGAGAGTTCAGACTAACCACATATTCGTCAACATGGGCTTGAAGCTTATCGACGTTTTCGAAGTGTCTTCCGCAACGCTGACATTGTTCCAGCCCGTTGAGCTCAGGCTCTTTGTCGGAATCATGGTTCAAACATGCAAGATACTCGTTGCCAAGTCGGCGGATTTCTAACTAACCTTTGTGTCAGTCTATCGGAAGTATGATCATGAGCAATTGCCAGACAGTGAATTTCTCAAGATGGCAAGATAGAGCGGCGTGGTCGTGGAATTGACGATTACAGGTCTGACATCGAAAGGGCGACATTGCAAGGGTGCTAAGGTGAAGGAAGATTGAAGGTGCACAGATGGAGGCAAACGCACTTTGACTTGGAGCTGTCACGGGTCATGATGTAATTGGTCGTAGTATGTCACCCCCACCACACCACCATTATGATATAAAGTCCGCTTTGCGCGAAAATTTGAACTTGAAGCAAAAATCCTTTCAAAACCTCATTCTACGATGGACTGCGAACAGTGTCATGGCACGGGAACAAAGAGTAATGGTCAAGGGATCTGCGAGGGATGCAACGGTTCAGGGAAACGTTGACACCTGCTCAGCATCCTATGCTGTAAGTCTATGTCTCGGTGATGGAGAGATGTAGCTAATCTCGAGCAGGAACAGCGCGTTGGAATCTTGACATGGGCAAAAACCGGCTTGTCCACTCGATACAGCTTATACCAGCAAAGTAGTCGTCGAGGCTGTTTCGGGCCATGTTGCTATTACCGTTAGGCAGCAATACATTATCATTTTGTACAGACCGCGGTAATAAACGTCAGTGCGGGTACATTCGGCCTTGCTGGCCATTTGTTCCTTCTACCTATTGTGCTTCATGCCTACGTGACAAAATAAGCCTGTCAATTAGCCTCCCAAGCACTTGACACAGTGTACGACCGTGCAACTGACACTTTTCTGGGCTAGACCCTTTGCTTCTGCGCCGTGCGCACCCAGAGCTGGAGAGATAAGTCCAATCAAACGCGATAATCACGTTAGGTACAGTACATCATCTCTGGTAAGTAGTTACGGACGTGTGACTACCCATGACCCATGATGAGGCCATTTACATACAGGTCAGGGATTTTCGCCTACATACCACTTTAAGACTCAGAACCTTGTGGGGAACACCTAGTCTTATAGTAGTACGCCAAGATCCAAGGGTTCTGAAGATGGTTACACAAACGGGCTCGGGACCTCATGATCCACTGCGGATGTATCATCAAACGATAATCTAGCAACGGTACTCTCTGGTACCGATCTCACGCTGCTTGCAGACCATCACGATGGCCAGTAGTCCGAGTCCGTCTTTGAGGCAGACTGTTTCATCCTTCCAGTCCCCTCCAGCCCTTCAGCCAGGGATGGGTTTTGGCACCCGGAATAATTAATACCTCTGTATCCCGATCGCCAGCCATATCTTCCATGCAGTAGTTGATCATTCGCAGCGTAGCTTCCCGCGAGGGTTCCAAATTCGCATTCGTGCTGCGCTCAGCCATTCCATCCAAGTGAATCACGTTCAAGCAGTCGGTCACTGCCTCAACAAACCTACCCGTATCCTTCCTGAATCCTTGCTGGACGTCCTGACGGGCGACTATATCCCCCTTTTTAATATACCAGACCCAGTGCTCGTATGTTCTTTTAAAGCGATGCTCCAGCCAAGGCCAGAGGCCAGGCTCTATCATAGTCTTTGGGGCGACCCCGAAAGGCTGCCAGGCCAAAAGCGCCGAACTTGTGTCTTGTAGGCGCAGATTGTACCGACATCGCAGAAGATCGGCTTTAGACACCGACTCGTTCAAGTCAACGTATGCACGCGACGTTCCTTCATCCAAGAAAGACTGTGGTGACCCAGTCCACGAAGAGACAGTCGTGTCAGGTGACCCCATAGTTGCATATCCCCAACGCTCTTCCGACGTCTCCAGGTAGCGTACAATTAAGCCAGGGATCATAGGGCTTCCTAGAAGAAAAATACCCAGCCACCATAGAGCAACTCGTGGTCGACGAAGTGCAAAAGCCTTTATAAGGATATCCAGGTTCCCAGAGTCGATAAGTGGGCGCAACACGCTGAGAGTTGAGCTTAGCCAAGGACTAACAAGATTACACTCCACATCTGGTTGCCAAAAGATGCTCCAGATTATTGACCCAACTGACATCGGGTGCATGCTAAGCGTCATATAATATCGAAGATCGGCGACATACTGTCGTATAAGATCCAGGCGTATCTCGGTTAGATTTAGTTGTAATGTTGGCGCGAGAAACTGTGGTTGTAGCTCCATAGCGCGATAGAACGGTAAGGCAAGAACAGCCACAAACCCGGCGACGATTGGCGATAACGGGTCATGCTTGCCGTCACCACGCTGGGCAGAGTCGAGCCCGTATAAGCAACCGAGTTCTATAAGAAGCTCTACCGCCTCATCAGAACTTGGCGCTTGGCTATTTGGCGTGAAGGTTATAGCTTCGTCGGAAATAATCGCGAATTCAACACCTCCGGAACAGAATGCTGTCCATGGCGCATAGCCTCCGCCTTGAACCGACCAACCAGGTTTCGGAGCGAGCAGAGCACATAGCCATCTTACGAGGTCTTGAGATATAGAAGCTCCTAGGTGTATGCTGATGCGGCCTCGACGGTTGCGGATATTCCTGTTCGGCCTGGGTTGCAGCGCATGCGAAGTGTATATGACCTGTTTGCCCTGAAGCTCCCAGAACCGTACAGAGAAGATATAAGACCAACAGAGTGTCAGGAGCAGCAGGCCCGGTGGGTAAGGTCTGTCCCCCGGGGCTGTGGAAGCTTTGTTATTACCGATGGCGACTTGGGGGGAAACGCGACACTCAACTGGTGTCGGATATGAAAGATGGAAATGTTTGCGCGCGCCATGTAAGTACTGAAGGTCGAAATCCTCGTTCTGGTCATCGTTGTCTCGGTCGGTCGAGATGCCTGGCACATGCCAGAAGGCCCGCCCAACGAGCATGCCGCGTCTTGGAAGAGCTTCAGGAAGTGCGGGAACATCTTTCAATACGATAGAAGGGTCATTAAGACCTGCCGATAGGGAAGCTGCAGGTAGAGATCCAGCAGAGGTGACCAGATGAGACCATAGATATTTGCCCTTCCGGAACACAAGATCGACTTCCGCTTGTTTTGGAATGAGGGCATCGTCGTCGGACGCGAGAAGCTTCTCGACCAGGGGCGCCGAAGTCGTGGAGGCCGTGGAGGACACGATGGAGCTGCTATCATCCGAGACACTCTCGGTATCGACTTCTTCAAAATCGCCCGAGTTCGATGCCGATGGGTCGCTAGTAGCATGTTCATAATCCGTCAAGATCACATGTTTGCCTGTATTTATCCAATCGCGGATTTGGGCGTTGCGAGCAGCCATGGGACAGCAGTCGACGGAGGAAAATGGAGACAAAGATGGACGAGCGGGGAACGTGAACGGGAAGAACCAGTGAAGGATATTTGGTCAGAGGGCAGCCAGGACGACGCGAACAAATCTCAGCTTCTCTCAGAAAATATCACAGGATATAAAACAGCGACCAGACAAATTGTAACTTGATAGTTCCCCTGTTGAAAGAGTGAGGCAAATGAATTCATGCACCGCTCCTAACTATCATCCTGCCGTCGGATCGCCTATAGATAAACCCTCGTCCTTCAGGCTTCCACTTCCCTCTCGACGACCTCACTTGTTCCCCCTTCTTCTTCTTCCCGCTCTTTACTGTGAATTCCACCATACCCTTTCCATTACCCTCCGGCAGCTCAAGGAACACAGCGTAGGTTCCTGAATGTCTCTCCCAGAGTGTTGTAGTCGCTAGGCCCATCGCCAGAATCTGCACATGTTGCAGTTGAGAAGCGTTTCGTGACAGTTGGCACAAGACGAGACGTAATGTCCTTCTCAGATGTGGAAACAGGTGGAAATACACGCGACGCGTTCAAACGTATTCAAGGAGCCAATTAATAAGTGCAGTAATCCGCCATGGCATAAACAATTTACATATCAGTCTCAAGCCATATCCTGCGTGTGTGTCTGGCTCACCCTAAAGGAGGGTACAGGGTGAGCGGCACCGGCCACCATGAGAGTCAGAATCACCAACGTCAATGGTGGGGCACTTTCAACTTGGAGCTTTCATCACTTTGATCTTCACTTTGACCACGGTCAACTGAGCCTGCACAGCATCGCCTGCTCTCACCAAGCATTCAGTAGGCATGGCTGGCATAGACGATCTCCTCCAGGGGGACTCCCAAAAACTTGGTCAGCGCCAGCCAGCCACTCAGGATCCTGAAGAGCTCAAGCGTCATCTAGAGGAGCTACTCCTCTCGCCTTCACCTGAATTCTCACCGGAATGGCTCAACCGCCTCCAGCAGCGATGGGATTTTGAGGCTGATTACACGTCTCTATTCAAGGTCGCACCGCCGCATACTCGAACTCTCACTAGGTTTCAGCGTCATGGACTTGAGGGCCGCGTTACAGGCTACAAGAACGTCACTGTTCCCGCAAACAGTGCCACGGCCAAGAACTCAACCAGCCTATCCAGAAAACCCGCCAATCGTGCCGACTTTGTGAGAGGTGCTGCCGGGTTTTTCCCGTTCGCTCCCGGTGGTCTCGAGGGCATCGAGGCTACGGCGGCGTTCGAAGACCAAGTCCACATGGGAGGGGCTGTAGAGACTGCCAGTACAGGGAATAAACTAGAGCGTGTGATCCAGCTTGGTGCAGAAGGCGGACTATTGGAGATTGCTCCTGGCATGAGCAGGGGTATCGATTTCACCAAGAAAAAGACAAACGTCAGCCAGGAAGATGCAAACGCGATC
>JABFAK010000391.1:0-77731 GCA_013266265.1 Fusarium sp. NRRL 66182
TGACGACTTTGACGACTTTGACGACTTTGACGACTTTGACGACGATAGTGATTGATGTTGATGGCAAAAAAGATCAGAGTCGCAGGGGTAGCAGAAGCAGATACAGCTCAAAAGTGAGTAAGGCTTGGCTCGGCTCGGCTTGACTGGGCTTGGTCTGGTCTGGTCTGGTCTGGCTCGACGCTTGTGAAGTCGAATCGAATCGGGACGTGAACGGAGCAGGGTCTGGGCCTTTAGTGGACGACGCAAAGCACGGGAGGCAAGATCGGGTTTTTGTTTGTGCCGTTGCAGCTGGAGCGATCGGTGGTCACCTTTTCTTGGGAGGGGTCGAAGGATGGTGGCGCGGCGGGAAGAGGAGGAGCTCGGGCAGTCAATTCGTCGTGCGACTTTGTTTGGGGCAGGCCAGAGGTAGAGGGGAGACGAGGACCTTTTTGAGGGGGAGAAAAGGAGGAGAAGGAAGAGGAGGGGGGCTTGGTGGAGGCGTTTTGAGATGCGGGATGTCAAAGTGTTCTACTTTGGTAACAGCAGGTTACTACTACCTAGAAAAGATTTGATCTGCTTTGATGGTATAGGCTGAGATGCAATAGTATTGAGGTGCCGATGCTGGTCCATAGAAGTAGGTAGGTAGCAAGCGTGGGTTGTATCGCGCTTCGAGTTGATTCAGAATAAGGGAGAAGAGGAAGAAGAGAAGAGAAGGTAAAGAAAGTCTCGGTAGATAACAAGATAGGGACGGTAGGTACCTAGCCACCCGACTATTAAGGTAGCGGCAGAGGCAGTAAGTACTGTAGTGCTAAGGGAGGGAGGGGGAACACTACTGTACAGTCGTAGTGTACCTAGGTAGTGTAGGTAGGTCTGATCTTCTTACCTGGCAATGAAACAGAAGATTGATTGGGTCTATGTTTTTTTTTCTCTCTCCTTGGGCTTGACTTCACTTTAACCAAAGTAGCGAGCAACGAGGCTGTAGATATCCGTACAATTGATACAAAGAAATACAGCCACACCGTCAAGCATGCAGAGCAATGATGCCACTCTGCCGAGCGTCGTTGTCAGGAACAGAGCAAGGTACCTTATTAGGATGGCACCCTTTACACTGGCTGACTGGCTGAACGCTGCCCTGAGGAGTACGACCGAGACTGAGTCTGGTCTGTGCAAAGGTACAGTAGATTAATCCGTCTCTAGTTCCCTTGCAATGTAAGAGAGCACGGACAACTGCATCCATATCCATGGCAGGGGTCCAGAGTAATCAACAGTTTACGGAACACAAGGCCAGAGAGCTACGTCGAAAAAGAGTAGTGATTGTCGTGCTGTAGCTTGTTAAACGGGTCTTGATATACGCCCACGCCAGAGAAGCCAAGAGTCGAATCAAGTAATTCCCAGGGAGGGGGAATGTGAGAAATGTCACCAGCTTCCAACGGGGCCGTGTTGGACAACTAGACGGCTCTGGCCCTGACTCTGATTCTGTTTCGGTGGAGTTCTTATAAACGGAGTAGTTAGCTAGGTAATAAACAACTAACGTATCGGCCGATGTTTGCTCCGATCAAGAGCAGAATAACCAACACTACAGAGACAGAGTACTGTACAGCAGTGTAAGCGTAGCGTGAGAAAGTGGACATGGGGGACCGAAGCCATTTCGAGCCACAAGCGCCTTGTTCCTCTGGCAGCAACGTGGGATGGAATGGCCTGGCTTGCCTCATGATCCAATCGCGTCAGTGAGTATCTTGTGAACTGGATGAATTCAGCTAGACAGGTAGGCCAGCAGAAAGTTGAAGATATCCATCTCTAGTTTGTCCAATTCTTTCTCTGGAAAAGTCATCAAGATAACCATCCTCTCTCCTTCTCTTTTCCTCCTCCTCTTCTTCTTCTCTCTCATACCGCCAGATTGTCATCCATCATCCGATGAATTCTTCTCTCGCTATATTTCCAGTTTCGCGCTCGGCTGGCTCAGACTTGAGTTCGTTCATCCGGCCCCAGACCATGACAAGGGTCCTGACTCTTGCTGTACCCTGGTTCCACTGCCGCTCAAAGGAGGGTGGGCGACGTCCCTAGGTGCAGCAGTTTTGTTCGACAATGCAACTATGACTATGCATATGATCATCACCACCACGTCAACCCTCTCCTTTTCCTCACGGGCCTTGTGGTGATAACCTGGGGGTCATCTCTGATATCCTATTCATTGTTTCAGAAGCCACAAGAAACCGGCATGTCGAGCAGATGGTTGCCACTCACTACCGTTGACATTACTGTCCCTCGGCGTGTCCGAAAGTAGAGGTCGCGCTTGCGGATAGGCGGCGCGTGGCGAGCAAACCAGCCTAGCCACTACTGCAATCATGAGCTTGACAGAAATGTCCCTCTTGTACCTTGCGACACGTGCTTGAAACAGCACCGGTCTCTTTGCCCAGAGCGAATTGGCTATTGACTCTGGCGAGGAACCCCCTAATTCTCGTATCATCGTCATCCTCTTCGTCTTCACCACCACGCGGCGATGGGTCACGATCTACATACAGAGAACATGCCGATACTTGCTCAAGCCTCCTTGGAGCTCCTGTGGCACCAAGTATCTCATTGGTCAATTGGGTCCGAAAGCCTTGGCCGTTTCCGATTGTAAACAAGAGACTGGACGTGTGGTTGACATGGCCGAGGCTGCTGCCGGGTTTGAAACTCCGTCAGCCTGTCAGGTCCGTCCAGAATGCAAGTATGTAAGCTCAATGCTATCAAATTCTGATGCGCATCGGCCTGGATCCGGATTACGATTGGCAGCTCACTTTGATTTGCATTATGGTCCTGAGCTACCCGAGTACGCTTATCGGAGAAGTATACCCTTTTCTGTCTGGGTTCAATGCCTTAACGTTGGTACACACAACACCTGACGTCGATCGTCCTCCACGTTGAAAGATTTTAATGCTTCGTGGCGGATCAAGGACAAGAAACTTGTCCAATCTGTCTTGGTTTCATCGGTGTCAGGCACGAGCTACGCTGAGGGTCGTGAGTGACGCTGACACACGACGGTCAAACTCTCCCAGGGCCGGAGAAAGGCCCGGAGTGCTTATTAGTTGCTCCGTATTGCATCCTGGCCTGAGTCGTGGAGTTGACAAGACCAGGCCGATCGTTTCTCCACGCTGTCACCAGCCACCAGCCACCATACTCACGTCTGATATTCAGCCTGTTGAGGCTTTGATGCCGCTTCAGATCTCATCCTGCGGGCCCCTGCATGAATAGAGTAGAGCAGCAAACAACCCCTTCACAAGCAGTTTGACCGGTCTGCCGTGTGACCCCAACATGGTTCTGGAAGACTTCGGTCCGCATGTCACTGCATGCCCCTTGGGGGAATCCAGAGACGCCTTTCTCATGCAGATAAGCGACGGAGATGCCCGGCGTTGTGTCAAGGGACCTTGTGGCGTAGATGATGACTTGTTCACCAAGCCAAGGTGGGTTTGGCTTGTTGTGTCGCCAGACACACAACGGCTTTGATTGCCTTGTTGAGTATGATTTCTTGCAACGATGAATATGTACGGAGTAGGAGCTAGAGACATGCTGAGACTTGTCAGACAGAGGTACAATATCACTTATCGCTTTCGTCCCTTGCAGAGGCATGTGTTAGTGCAAGATTACATACAACGGCCTGCCGATTACAGGACACCAAAAAAAGCAAAAATCAGCTACCGTACTGCAGTACTGTACTTCCCCGGCACCCCTGCAACGGCGTCGCCTCGCTGATGCAACCAACCATATCTAGCAGCCGCAACAAGATGAAGAGCCAGCCCAGATGCCTCAACCGTGTTTCATGGCCTGCAACCACAGCGTTCCAGCCAGCCTCTGAACGTCACGACACTTGCAAGGCTGCCAAGGCTGCGAGGGGCCCCTGTTCCAGCCGCTGAACCCATGCATGCCCGCTGATCCTCCTATTCTTTCTGACACTTTCGTTGTCTTTGTAATGATTGCACAATCTAACAATTTCAAATCGTGAGGTATGCATGCACCTCGTCGGAGCTCTCAAATGAGGTACATCCCCGACCGCACCGTCAGGTTTAGCGACCTAGGAATTTTGGAGTGAGTGTTGGTGGCGGGGGTTGCCAACCGTAGACTGCAGTCAAAGATGTAGAATGGCAGATTTGATATGTTCTAGAACAAATGCTTCACAGTATTAGTGGCTGGAAAACGCCTCTCGGGTGATGCCGCCGCCCGTGAAGTTTTTGATATTGGATCCTTCTCCGGGCGAGGAGTGATTTACCGATCCAACATTAGAACTGTAGTATACAGCATGTAATGGCTTGAAGGCACAACGACGCTGTTCATCGGCCGCCCGGAAGTACCTTATTCTCATGGCTGCAGATGTCTGCCGGATTTTCATGTACGAGACTGCTGCTGTTGTTCGCTTCCAAAACGTTGCCATTCTAATCATGCGATTTCGATAAAAAGAGATTAGGAATTTGTTGATCTTGTTGATTCGGATACTATCACCAGAGTACGGGATACTGCAGACACGAGCTCGGATGCAGAGAACTTTGTATGGAGTCTAGCCTCATATTAACCAACATTGAAGCAAATGCCGAAGAGTTGGTGGTCATGGTAAAGAAAACGTTTGACAGTGCTGGGACCTGAAGACTAAATTGATTACACCGCCTTATTAACCATGGTTGAGCTGGACCAACAGAAATGATGCCAGACTAAATATTGACTTTATGCTCGTAGACGGGGCTTACTTCCGTTCCAAGTACTTTCTCCAAATTCTACCTACTTTGTAGTCAAGTAAACAGTTCTATGATTTGACGGTGAGCATCTATGCAGCAAAATGCTGGGATGTAAGAAGGATGGTTGGCAGGGTCTTTGATGACCAACTTGTCCAAGTATATCCATCTCGAGCTACAACCACTACCAAACGCAAAGTCGAAAAACGACTAATATGCTACCATGAATATGAATATACATGTACCTATTCTGAGCAGCGTAATATGGGTAGTTGTTTATTACAAAAACTGATGACGATGGCTACTACCACTAAAGGTGACAGCTTGATGACGTCAAACGTGATGATGGAATTGACCAACCTCACTTGAGATGATTTCAGAGAGCCCCAAACTCTCCCTTCCCATCAATTCACCTCAATTGCTCTAGTAAAAGGTCCAATTTCACGATAAAAGAGACATCTAAACCTTTAATCACCCAAAGCTCCTGTCCTCACATCCACATCCACCCATCATGTCTCTCTTCCGCAGCGTATTCCGCACAAGCGCAACCACCATCCGCCCTCTCCACACGACAACACGCCTGCGCATGCCCTACAAGCACGATCAGGACCGCGAGTCGCTCAGGCCCGTGGCCAACGAAAACACAAAGTCCGGACAGGATGGCCAGATGTCGGATGAGCACGCCGACGTCGCCTTTGATCCCAACACAACGCGGCCCGAGCCAGCGGCGGACGAGCTCAAGAAGAGGACCCAAGCCAAGAGTCCCGAGGATGAGGATCCCCTGAATGCCAGCGGCGCGAACCAGGAGTTGAGCGCCCCTATGGGGAATGAGAAAACCATCAAGACCAGGGGCGCCGGTGAAGAGATTTCGAAGGGAGGATCTAGTGGAGGTGGAAGTGCGCCGAAGAAGGGAAATTTGCCCAAGGCAAAGTAAGACAAGGGACGCCTATATGACGAGATTGCCAACTCGAGATGGGAAGCTTATGATGGCGGCGGATTGTGCATTGTATACTCAATATGGGTTCATCTACGCAAGAGCAGAGTTTATTTGATGTTGCGTTGCGCAGAACGAGACACAATCGTCGATTCGGGGTTCCTCCTCAAGACATGTGAAGAGTAGACTTGGACGAGCTCCGAGCTCTTAACTGGCCTGGTAAGACGAATGGAGGCTTGAATGAAATACGGATTAGAATCAGAGCGGCTCTGAGAATAGGCATTTTTGTATCTTTGATGAGGCATGATACGAACACAAATCATCCTATCATTGAAATTGGTTTTCCAAAACGAACCATCTCTCGGCCACACGAGACGAAGCCAGAGGCTCTTGCTCCGCGGCTCCGTTGACCGGCCCCACATCTCCGGGGCCCCCGAGCACCAGCCGGCAGCATAGGTAATGATTGATAACGAATCGCGACTCAGTAGAGAGAGGTAGGATGAGCAACTTATCTGGCACTTCAGTTATCATGTAGCTCGGCAGGATGCTCTACTGATCTTATCATAAGCTCCTAGTGTCTCGATCATCTGCAGACCATCGATAGGTTTGTTTGTCCAATTCAAGCACCTAGGTCTTGTGCGTTGAAAAGACAGTTGCGATGCCACTAGGTAGAGGACTTTCCGCAATTGAGAATTCCATATATAAAGGATCCTCGCCTGATTTCTTCCAAGAATCAACAACTCGTTCTTGTCTTTATCATTGCCATTCATCACCTTTGACATCCAAGATTCTATTTTTAACTACATCATCGCATCAACAGAATGGAACCGACTGACACAGAAGCGACTAAAGTAGACCTGATAGAAGTCAATTCTGGCACACCATCGACGCTGCCGGACCTGGATCTTGAAGAGGAACTCGTGAAGATGGTAAATGCTGGCTCTGGAATAACCGAGAAACTGGCTCAAGATTTAGACAATCTGTACCGTCGTTGCCGTCAAGGTAAAGACCACACAGTGTCGCTTGTTGCCAGAGTCTTTTTTACAACAACTTGGCACTTTTTGCTGAATTACGCCCGCCAATCTCCAATTAACGGCCAACGTATGGAGCTGCTTGTTCGGATATTCAATATTCTCCGTACTCTAGAAACGGAGAAAATCAAACTAGGTGATGGCGCTTTCATAACAGTTTGGAAGGATTTCCCACTGCTCCACAGATGCTACCTCGACAATCAGTATGAGTATGGTATGTCTTTGAGAGAACCCACAACTTATATATACCCTTGCTGACTGGGAGCTCTTTAGCTGAACCTTTTGTCAATACGGGCCATCGCTCATACGCAGAATGGATTTCCCTGCAGTCATTTATTGCTCGTTTGCCAAACATACTTGATGCGGGCTGGCTCGTGCCTGGGTTCTGGACATTACGATCTGCTCTGGAAATCGATCAAGAAGATATACCAGTGCGCGATGCTTATCTGAAGTCGGCCAGCGAATAGATCAAGTATGCCGGCGGAGTACTGTACTGGGCAATGCGACAAGACGCGATGCAGGTCGGGAATCTGGCGCAATCGTTTCCGACGGCGCCGCAGACGGCACATCTGAATCCTGGACTGCACATAGAACGATGGACTTTTTGGCGCAAGAGGCTGATAGAGCTACGGGTAGAGTTGGTTGGTGAGATGAAACACAAGACGGACGAAGCTGTGAGAATCATGGAGAGATTGGAGGGGATCGAGAGCGTCGCTACATTGCTTGACGACAACTAGAGCCCGTAGGGCCGCGGGGAGTAAGCGAGACAAGATGGTTGCGAGGTGAATGGTCCAGAAGGATCGTATAAGGGCAGGGTATTAGACAGCATTCGGGCATTAATAGAAGAGGTTCTTGTTCATCATGTCTTGTTGTAAATGCCAAACCCACAACGGCTCAAACTCCTAGACGCCAGACTATGCATACTGTTTTCGTCACGCCATTTTAGGCGTACATCATATCGCCATCCTCTTCTTCGCTGTCTTCTACCACGGGAGCCTCCTTTTTCTTTCCCAGCTCTTGGCGGCACATGGGACAAGTTCCCTTGCTGCGCAGCCAAGGTCCCACACACTCGAGGTCGAACTGGTGGCCACCCTTGCATGGCAACTCAACTACAAGGCAGTACTCGTCCTCCAGGTAAGGCACCTTGCAGATGGCGCAGTCGTCATCCTCGTTGAGCGTCTTGCGATTCACGCGATCGAGCGAGTCAACAAACTCCTGCGACACGCCGGCCAGCCTTGTCGGGGGGTCGTTGATGTCCGCCTCGAGGGTGTTGATCAGACTCTCGAGAAATTCGCGGTTTTGGGTCGTTGGAGCGGTCGTCTGCAGAGTGTACAGCTGCTCCTGGAGGAGGCGGAAGAGAGAGGCCGTGTCGACGGGGGTGGGCGTGGCGTGTGGGTTGTTGTGGGGAGTTTGGTCGCCCGATGGCTCAGCGAGCTGGTCGAGGAGGGAGAAGAAGGAGGCCATATCTACGCGACGGCCGGAGCGGCGTCCCTCGGCGAACTTGACATTGTGTTCGACTGTGAAGAGGAGTCAGCTATGGAGGGGTTGGTTGAGGAGGGGGAGGGGTTATTGGCGCGAGCTTACTTTCATATTGAGTAGCCATTGTGATGAAATGCGTGCTTTGTGCAGACGATTGCTATGGTTGAAGGGTTTGGAATGAGAGGGGGCCAAGGTAAGCCAGTTGTCGAGGTATACAAAGGAGGGCGCGCAGGCGACAGGATGCTGTCGTGGAACGGTAAGACGTGGTAAGTTAGTAGGTAGGCAGAGAATGATGTCGCAAGTCAAAAGCCGAGACTGCGGAGTTGGAAGAAGAAGTGGGGAACCAAATCATGATGAGCTTGGACCCTTGCTTCACTGTTCATGTATAAGTAAGCCACAGTTGGAGATGATGAGTTGTCGCTACGAATTGAGGACGATTACGATTAGGTACTGATAATCTGGCTTGAGATTTTGGCTTACATGAGTATCCTTTGGCGATTATAAGCCTCTGGTAGAAGAAGATAATCTTGGCGGAGATGAACATGTCTCGCTTCCTCTCACGCATTACAACTGTCAATGGCGTGTGATGATATCAGCCAACGGTGGTGAGCACATACATCGAACCGTAACGTCAAATCGAGCCTAATTGGGCATTTGAATTGACATACAAACAGCTGTCGTATGCCAATGACTTCAGTGTGGCTGATGTTTATGGATAGATCCCTGGCGTTTCCACTGACGCCATGCCGTCAACTCCGCTCCGCTTGAAGCTTTGGCATCCATTCTTCACCCTTTACTATATCGGTTATAAGCTCTACGTGACCTGGCCTAATTCACGCCTCTCTCCTACTATCTATACCCTGTAGTTCTCGTCTCGATACCCTCATCTGCTTTGATTCACGATACGATACCCGGCACCAAGCCTCCCACTACTAAACCACACGCCATGTCTTCATCTGCAGCCGTCATCGGCTCTACTGGCCTCGTCGGCTCCAACATCCTCTCCACGCTCCTCTCTGCCGAGATGTACAGCACCGTCCAGACCATCACTCGCCGCGCGCCCAAGGCTACGTCCCCTCTTCTGAACGCGACAATCGAAGCCGACACGACCAAGTGGGCAGACATCCTCTCCGGCCTTGCGCCCAAGCCCTCAGTCGTCTACTCTGCCCTGGGCACCACGCGCGCTGCGGCAGGTGGCCTAGCCAACCAATGGAAGATTGACCACGACCTCAACGTCGAGCTCGCAAAGGCGTCCAAGGCGGCAGGCGTATCCACATTTGTCTTTATATCAAGCGCCGGCACACGCTCGTTTCCTTCATCTGCGTCGCCGTACTGCAAGATGAAGAATGGCGTCGAGGATGCTGTCAAGGAATTGGACTTTGAGCATGCTGTTATCGTGAAGCCGGGCCTAATCCTCGGTCAGAGAGAGACGAGCCGCGCTCTGGAGGGTATTGCGATGGGCGCGGTCAATGGTCTTGGGCGGATAAGTGCTGGGATCAGAGACAGCATTGGCCAGGATGCCCATGTCATTGCAAAGGCTGCTGTGAGGGCTGCGCAATTGGCGAGTGAGGGCAAGGCACCGAGCAAGTACTGGGTCGTCGAAGCTAGCGATATCATCAGGCTGGGCCGGACTGAGTGGCCTGGCGCTGAGTCTTGCACGGCTGCCAAGACCGAAGCTACATGAACGATCTGGGAGTTTCCTACCTGGTGTTGGAAACAATTGCGCGAGATACAGTGGAAATCAAGATTGCCGTAGTAAAAGTCCCGGACGGTGACGAGATAATGCATCATCAGTATATCTGAATCATATCGGCATTTGGGTTAAACTGCCGCGCCCAGCTATGTACAGTGCTCGCTTCTGACTATATCTTGCGCGTTCTAATTAGTGCCATGTCTTATAAATCAAGGGCCCATCCTCCACCGCCAGAATATGAATCTTTGATTCTCGACGCCCTACCTCAGAATTGATTCATCCAAGAGTAGGTCTAGCTATTATACCATCTCTCGAATTCACCTCAGAGTAAGCAAGTATACTATATTCCTCCGACTCGCCTTCGCACTCCAACGTCTGTTGCCCCGCGTGCCCCACCATTTGTCGCATCCCATCATCCACTCCACTTCTCACTCACTCACTTATTCACCAGACTCGCCTTTTTACTCGCATGACTTGGCAAGACTTGAGTCCTAGTAAGTTTGGCATGAATTGTTAACCTCATAACCTTTGTCATACTCACATGTACTATAAGCAGACAGCTCCAGTAGCCTGCGATAAAGCCCAGCCGTCTCAATCGCAGCTGAATCAATACACTCAACATGTCGTCTCGTCCCTCAATCATCGGCTCTGACGCCGGTCCCGAGGCTCCTTATCCTCTTCACATGGAAGGAAAAGTCATTTCTGGTTTTGGCCGCGGCTCCAAAGAGGTAGACAGACCCCTTTCCTCATAGTCTATTCGTTCACATATGCACTTACTCACACACCTCCAGCTCGGCATCCCCACCGCCAACCTCCCCGTCGACGAGGTCCTAACCCCTTGGATCGCAAACATCCCCTCGGGAGTCTACTTTGGCTACGCGTCTCTCTCCCTCCCTGCATCGCACCCAGATCTCCCCTCGCCATCCTCCCCTGATGCTCCTCCCACCGGCACGGAGGATGCTCTCTTCGCTGCGGCTCCGCCGGCCAACCCGCCTTTTCACATCTTTCCCATGGTCATGTCCATCGGATACAACCCGTTCTACAAGAATACAGTTCGCAGCGCAGAGGTCCACGTCCTGCACAAGTTCACCGCCGACTTTTACGACGTGCCTATGCGACTGCTCATCCTTGGCTTCATCCGTGAGGAGAAGGACTACAGCAGTCTAGATGCTCTGGTTGAGGATATCAACTTTGACTGCGAGGTTGCAAAAAACAGTCTTGCGCGTGAGGCTTGGGCTCCTGCAAAGGATCGTGTCGTTGGTGGTAGAGGTGTAACGGGTACATTGGATGTCCAGTGGCTTGTTCGTCATGGTTGATGGATGGATGGATGGATGGTATTGTGTGTGGTAATCTGGATTATACGGGAGATAGAAACAAGTATATAAACGGGCCTGGGAGTTTTTAGATAGAGCAGGGGACATGGAAGAGACAAGTCTTCACGTTTTGCATCTGTTGAGTACTACCCGAGCACCGTGCGAAAGCTCACCTGCTTCTACCCAAACACACCAACACGAATAAGCCGTATTCACGAGAGTGCATCATGACTAACATTTCATTTAGTTAGGACCTATGCCCTATTAGATATCTCCCTCCTTCTCTTAAACACTGTATGGACCCTCCCAGATGAGCCAAAAGAACAGGGCCCATTCCTGTAGAAAAGAGCCTCAAACATAAAGTCAAGGGAGAATGAACGTATTTTCTCATCCACTAAACTGCCAGTTGCTGGGGTCCTTGGTCTGGTAGATATCGTGGCAAAAACTGCGACCAATGTTAGTTGTTTGCAGTCCATGTCAGTCTGTAGAAAATACGAGACTCACGTTCATGATGATCATCATGGGAATGTCGAAAACGTCCCGTTTGATGGTCCAGCAATAGGTGCATTCGACCTTGCCATCCTTCTCAATCCTCGAAATGCCGTGCTCGCTATCAATCCGCGTAACTCTGCTGCTGAGAATGCCTGGCACATCCTTTTGAGAGCCTTGTTCCGGCTTTATATCTAGATTCTGAGATGATCGATACTTGTTGAGTCGGCAGCTTCTCTGCACCTTGCCTCGGCTGTCTTCGAACGCCAGTTCTGCAAAGTCTTGGTAGAATTCTACGACGCTGTCGTCGTCCAAGAGCTCACCCAAGAATACAGGTTGGGGTCGTCCGTTGCTGTTATCGAGTGTGGCTTTCTGAGGCCGAGGAGTCGGCATATCACCCTGGCCATTGGTTTCTGGCGTGTTTGATCCATTAGTCGATCGTCCGCTATATGTGTTGATGTTGAGATTCGGCTCTTTTCCGAGCAACACCTCCTTTGTCCACCCAGTCAACGCAGTGAATTCTTTGTTGACGGCAGCAACCTCTCCTGATCTTCGGCAGACGACGGTTGGGGCGCAGCAGTGCTGGAGAAAGTCGTCGTATTCAACAAGTGTTCTTTGAAAGCACTTTTCCATGAAGATGAGATCCTGCCTGGTCAGGTCTTTTGTACATGAGATGAACGATGGTCGAATTTCTCCGAGCGCCTTGGCGATTCTTAATAGCTTATTACCAGGCAGACGGTTTCGCAGGACGGCCACCATGTTGTGGAATCCGGTCGTGTAGGGATACGGCTCCTTGACGCTCTCGTAGATGGCGGCGGAGTCTCTCTGTCGCTTGCCAAGGTACGATTTAGGACCAGCCTTGGTGTTCTTCGGCCTATGCCGCGGCGGACCAGGAACAGTAGGAATCCCAGCAAAATTGTGACTCGGTGAACCTTCCATGCCCACAACCGAGTGCGGACTGGCTGTCGCGTCTGTACTCGGACTGGCAAGGCTTGTAGGCCCGGCTGCAATAGCATAAGCATGGGGTAATCCGTGCTGGAGGTTTCCCTGGGCGTATAGAGATTGATTGTTCTGATCCATACCCGAAAAGTCGGCCCCCAACATGGGATGATCAAAGCCGTTTCCATTTGCACTTCCAAACAAAGCCGCATAGTTGCCCTCATTCGTTGGAGTCTGCGATATCGAATTCTCTCGGGGAGGTGTCTCAGCTCCAAGGGTCATCTTGTTCAAGATGCCAAACTCCCAGCCAGCGTACTGGCTGCCGAAATTGAGGCTTTCTATATCAAAATTGTACAAGGCAGGGTTGCTCGGGTCAAACAAAGCATTGAAGTCCATGTTACCGGTAGGTATTATGTTGTTCATCGGCGCATGCGCATGCGCATTGTTAATAGGAGCTTGAAAGGATGTCGGAGACGCCGTTGGGTTAAATGGAGGCAGGCCATCGATGCCTACAGGAGTTTGCGCGCCGGTTGAGTAAACTGGCAAGGTTGTAGTGCTCGCCTGAGAAAAGAAGTTGCTGCCAGTCGCAGACAAGTTGTCCGACGGGCTCGAGTTTTGGCGATGGATGTTGGGTCGAGAAGGCACTGCATTGGGATTGGGATTGGGATTTGGGGTAGGATTGGGGTTGTAGTTGGGACCAAGAACGGGTCGAAGGGCCTCTGGAGGAGCATCATGAAGATATTTGGCCTTCTTGCGAACACCGTCCTGGCATGCATCGGCGAGACCTCGCTTGATACACCTCTGGCAGGGCCTTTCATCTCCTGAGAAGATATCAGTTTGAAACCTTGTCCTTAGTTCTCAAGCATAACAATCTCAACCACGATCCCCCTCATATGAAAATGGGCTACGAGGGATGCGCAAGCAGTAGAGCAGCCGAAGCTGGTGTACTAGGAGAGGCAAATCTCACAGGGGAAAAACAAGAGGCTGCGTCATGACAACCGGCGCATAAAGACCCGAAGCCAACATGGCCGTCGCAACAAGACTTACCACAAGTCAGATGAGCTCTTTGACACGCAAAGCACGCCCTCCGCGCCTTCTTCCTCCTTGGGCGCAAGGGGTCCTTGGGGTCGTACTTCTTCTTGACCTCGGCGGTGCTCTCGGTATTGCTCTGGTCGGTCATTTTCTCGTCGTCGTCTTTGAGAAAAGTCTCGGTGTCGTCCTCGTTCTCAGACATAACATCCGAGACCTCAGCACTGTTTTCCTCCCTCTCGTGCGGCATGGTGTCTTGGGTCTTATATACAAGGCTTTGGAGGTACTGTGACGACTGGAATATCCTCCTCTCGACTAGTCGAACCCACACAAAGCGGCCCGGATATGCAGGCTCCGAATCCCTAAAGGTATTTTTTCTGTCTCTCTCTCTTTCCCTTGTCCCCCTTTCAAATACGTTTGCGAAACCACACCTATTCAAGCCTCGGTGTCACAATCCGGCAGGGACAAAAGTTGTCGTCGAATTGGAACCGTAATGTGCTGGTTGAAAAGACAATAGCCCCCACAATGGCGTGGAAACGCGCAAAAGAACCTTTTCCTGATCTTGGTTGCCACCAATACTGGCGCGTCTTGCGTAGATTACAGGCGATGTATGTGAGATTAGAAATAGCCTATGCGTAGAGCTGCGGTAGGACTATGGCGTTGGGCGCAAACGAGGCCAGAGGGCTATATGCGGCCGTGGTTTAGGATGATCAAGCCTTGGTTAAGATGGGGACCGAAAGTGGTCGGTCGAAGCTCGTATCCTAGAAGAGGCGTGCTCAGATAGGGCCAATGGGGTTCCTGGATACGGTACGCAAAGAGGCGTTTTCGTGCGACATATAAGCAATCAATAGCAGGTCGTAGGCGTCGTGAGGCTGCGAGCGTCGTCACCGAGGAGTAGGGATCTGATTCGATGAACGCGGGGAGATCGATGATCGCTGGACGCAGGAGAGTCGTAAAAGACGTAGATGCGTCTTTCCTAGAGGCGACTCGAGGCGACACGAAGAGAGGGCGACACGGGCGACGGGAGAGCGACGATGCCGGTGACGAAGGGGGGGGGGAGAATAGGATGTAGCTACCCGAGGGCCATGAGCGTTGACTAAAGCGATACCGGCCAATCTAGCAACAAAGCAAGCACACTACAGCACAAGCAACAGCACAAGCAACAGCAGCTCACACGGCGTCGGCGACTGTCGCAGCGGGCTGCGGTGACGGCGTAGCGTTGTGCAGAGATGAGGCATGCGAGCCAGGCGCGGCGTGGGGGAGGAGGAGAGCGCAGAGTGCGCAGGGTAAGAGGATGACAATATCGATAAGGATGAAGCGGATGAGGCGAAATGGATGGTGAGGAAGAGAAGAAAAGAGTCGAACGAGGCAATTCGCAGAATACGTCGTCAGCAATGACTGGCCCGATTCAAAGTCAGTAAGTTACTGTACTCGTACAGGCAGTAGAAAAGAAGAGCTGGAGGTCAGGTCAGGCGACAGGCACATACATGGACTGCTATGTACCGTGCTACAGGTACATAAGGGCAGGGCTGTGCTAGGTTATGCTATAAAAATTGGGTGCAAAGACGTGCTAGGGACCCTAGGCCTTGGGTGACTTTGACCTGGGTACAGGAACAGGGTGGGTTTTATGGCAGGTTTAGAGTAAGAAGATGTGGATTGATAGAATAGGATCTGTAAATTCGTGGACAAGAGTGACAAATCGTGTTTCTTCTTTTCTTGTTCTTGTCAATGCCAAGGTGTGCAAATGTAGAAGCAGACAGTCTCATCAAGACCGAGATGGATGGCTGGACTGGTAATTGTCTACCTAATAGAAATAATTCACACAGGGCTGGTATTTATTATCCTCTTGGGGGGGCCAACACACGCAATTCTCGACTTCATGATATCCACAAAGCCATCAACCATCAGTTGACTGACTGATGGAAAAACAACACCAACGTACTGATCATCATGAAAGAATCTGTCCTGATGCGCCTCGGGTGGATTTGATAGACTAATAAATACTGAAGCAGTGTTGGTTACCCATCCATAAGTCACCAACCATATTCACACCCGCTAAACAGAAACCACGACGAGCCCAATCAAAATCAAAGTTTTTAACTGCGGGGGTTATGCTGGGGGAAACTGTGCGTTGTCCATTGGCCCGAGGATGGCTTCTTCTAAAAACCATATATAGGTAGCCTCGTCATTGAACTGGTCTTTACAGTTGTTGGGGTCGGTTTCTTGTCCGAATCTCGGGATCGTCAATCTACACAACGATCCCCAAAGCATGTCCTGACTCAGTTGCCTCTGAGGAAAAGACAGCAATAATACTTACCTACCTACCTACCTACCTACCTACCTACCTTGAGCTGCCGTAGCTCTAAACAAATACCACCATAGGCAGTCCCGCTACGCCGCAGAGATCCATCGGATACTTTCAGCTCCCAACCACCCCCAGGTAGACTTATATGCACCGTGAATCGCAGACAGGGGAGAAATGGAGCTCACGTTTAATACCGAGTACTGAGATCCAAGTTGGCTAGCACTGAGAGACACAAGGTTGTACCCAGCATATCTGTCTTCGGCTAGAAGTATTGGGGCAAAGTCAAACGCATTGAGAACCTTTGCTCAGAGTGGTGATTCGTACCTCTTCTTTGACCAGGGTCTTTCGTACAATGGTGTCGTGCGACTGCAGCACCGTTGCGACAAGGTGCAGCGCCGGGCTGATGTTGAATAACTCGGTCTAGTTAGTTACTGGATAATCCTTGATGAAAAGGGCCAATGACAATTTCGCTGCTGTGATGGGCTGTCTGTTTGTGTACAAGAAGTGGTTTGGCTGCTCTTGTAAGCCAAGTTATTATGTAAATACCAGCATTTCGCATTCACCGCAATCTGCAGTGAAAAAGAATGAAAAAGCAAGAGAAGAGGAGAGAAAAAAAGACATTGCGCCCCGCCGGCAGGCTGGTGTAGACAGTAATTATGGCCGGTGGGTGCCGGCGTCAAGGCAAGGACCACACATGGATAGTTACAAGTACAAAGAGAACGAGAGCACAAAACAAGACATTAAACAATGTCCGTCCGAGACATTGCACTTGCGTGACAGATGGCGGCCAGCGCGTGCAACGATTCCTGTATTCTATTTATATTCATCATCATGCTTCTCACACAGAAACAATGCATTCCAACCCGTAACGCGTTACTCAGCAAAGTACAGATTTTGAGTAACCGGCCCATCCGGGGCGCGGGGCTTGATGCCGAACCGGTATGCCGGAGGTGGATGTGGGGCGGAGGCGGGGGCGGAGGACCGCCGAGCAATGGTTATCTTAGGCTTTGCTGTTTCCTTTTGGGGAAAGCATGAAGCCTGTTGGATATCAAGGGTTCTTTATTGGACCCTTTCTCTTGGTAATCTCCAAGGGTCCGGATATAGTCGTCAACCGGCCGCTTCCCGTCGGTGACCGAGCTCTTGGCTGTTTGGGTTGTGAGAAGCATCACCATGCCAAGTTGATTGCGCAGATAGAAATGAGGCACATGTGCTTCTCAGGAAGCCGCCAGTTGAGTGGTTTGTTGTCATGTGTAGACTATGAAACTAGTTTAGCAGAACTAGGATGCCCTTGGAGAAGAGTTGGCCGACCAAGGAATACATGAGTGTTTGTCAAGATTCAACTTGAGAATCATGCCAGAGACCCCTATTACCGACATACACCAGACCTTTTTCTTCTTCTTCTTCTTCTTCTCCTCTGCATGTCAATTGCGGCTGTGGTATGCACCCCAGTGGTGGGCAAGGATGCCATGAGCTCCTTGCCCAGTCGAGTCTAGTTCGGGCGTCGTCCTGTTAGACTTCTTGAGACAATATGTACGCATCCTTCTTGCTTGCTTTTTACAGCGGGTAGAAGCATGTGTACGCTCATCTGGCTAGAGGCTGCCATTGACCGAGGACCTGGAGTCGACGCTATGATAGCCGAGGATACAGATTCCGCATCAGAGGCTGAGAGCTGAGACCCCTTGTCGATATTGACAATGGTCTCCCATCCAGTTCACAACGCGCCTCGGTAGACGTGAAAGCCATGTGGTTGGATTCATTCTCAAGTCAAGGATTGTTGACCATACGATAAATAGCTTTCTGGCTTGAACTGATCATTGCGGGCGAGCTCATGACGTTGATCTAGTGTTTTTCACTCCATTGGTGAACGTCTTGTCTCTGCTGTAGTAAAGACAGTAATTGATGAAGGCTTGCATTGGCCGGCACTAGGTACTTTGGCTATCGTTTATTCCAATGTAGGCACTAAGGTATTGACGATCGCGAAAGCTCTACCACGCCCGTCTTTCAGCAACCATTCGTCATCGGATCCCCACACTCGCCTCGACGGCCCGTGAAAATCTATGTCCAAGATCATCTATACCCCATCTACTTCCTATACTACAATACATTGTGCAAAGAAGAGTACCTCGAGCGATATTGCTGTCTTGGCCTGTGCCTGGCATGCGCAAACGAGCGTTATGAAGCCTCCGAGATTGGGCTCATATCAAGACGTAAATCATCAAGTTATTAATTACTAGTTGGTCTATTTGCAATACGTCTCTGGCAGGTATCTACTATGCAAGAAACCTGACAACGCCCAATCTGCAAAACCCCCCACGTAGCTAGACCGGCCCCTTTTTGTACAACCCGCATTCAACATATTCGTCTACTGCCAACGCCTCTCCAACCACATCAAGGCTTTACCGGTGAGCTAGTCTCCCATCTTCATCTCATAGGCGCATATGCTGTTTGCCGTATCGTGGCTTCGGTGTCTGGTCCACCTACGAAGTTGCAAAGCGGCTTCTAGCCCTGAGTCTTCCCCCATACTGGAAGAAAAGATAGGGAAAGGGCATCATGGCCAATAATAGAAAGGCTAACAAGGAAGAAGCCCAGTGATGGTTGAGCTTTTCAAACATCTGGTTTCCAAACAGGGGAAATGCAGCTGTAGAACAAGGTTTGTTAGCCATCATCGTATTCCATCCATGTCTCAAGATCCCCCTCAGTGATACCCCAGGTTGACATCTCCGGGCTCCCCAGACAGCCGTGTTGGGGCTGGTTCTGCTGTGCAGGATAAGGACTCACCAGCAAAGATACAACGCACAAATGCGTTAGCAGCCAGGGCGCTCGCGGCGTACTGCGGATATGCATCCACCTGCTTACAGAAAAGTCAGCACTGACTTCTATCTGGCACGAGTACAGTCCTGTCATGACGCCAGCCTTGTAGGTTACCCAGGACGGGAGCGCGTCGTGCCGTGAACCTGTCACCGGCTTGTGTAACAGAGAAGTTGGACTTGCAAGAAACGTAAAGACTCCACTAAAGACAAGGAGGATTCCATCAACATGAAGCGGTTAGTTGCAGCTTGTTAAGCCGAGTTTAGGGATACGAGATCAGTAGAGACTTGGCCAAGCAGTGACAAAGGGCCCGTTTGTACGAGTGCGATTCCACGAGTCCGGTTCTTGTCTCAGTTGTCCTGACGGCATAGACACTTGAGCCCTGGGTATGACACGGTGCTCCCCCAGTTGCGCCGCTCTGAGGCCTGCCAATTTGTCTGGTTTCATATGATTCGACTCACCCTGCTCCAAAGATTGCTGATCCAATAATGGGCACTGTCCAGTGCACCCAGGGATAGCACGACAAGCCAAACATGAAGATACCAACGGGCCCCATGAGAGCACCAAGGATCGCTGGGGGCAGCCTAAACTCAGGCTGACTGCTTCCCTCCACTCCTGTTTCCTTGCTGAGTGTACGGATGAGGTTGCTCCGGACACGGTGCCACACAGGGTCGAGCGCCGCAGCGGCAAGCATACCGATGAGGATACCAAGAAATGCGAGGCCGGTCTGCCAAAGATTGAAACCGTAGACGTTGCCGAACACAAGAGGAAAGGCTCCAAAGAAGAGGTATAGGATACCAAGTAAGACGGCTGAGAAGATGCAGAGGTTCAGACACGTGGGCTCAAAGATGAGAAGCTGGAAGGGTCGCAGAAGAGAACGCCCGAATGCGCTCACAACGGACCTTTCTACCTTTTCTGTAGGAGCCTTCCATCTTCCATCACCAGTCTCTTTTCGGATCTGCCGCGCTTTATTCCTGATCAGAATTGGGTCTACTCGAAGTTTTAGCTGATGTTGATTCTCGATGCTCTATTTCGGTTGACTCACGAAAGGTCTCAGGGACGAAAAAAACTATCGCCATCCCCAACACGAACCCCCAGATCAGAAGCACATAATACGTCCATCGCCAATGGACATTATAGTTAATGAACCCACCAAGCAAGGGTCCGATCGAAGGGCCGATAAAGGGCGAGATGGAAAAGAGCAGCATGGGAGCCTGCAACTCGTCGGGCGCGAATAGATCGCCAACAGTACCGCCAGATACTGCTAGGAATGCGCTGCCGGAGAAGCCATCGAGGAATCGGCTAACAAGCATAGTCTGGATGTTCTTGGCTACAGCCTGAGGGATGATCCAGATGACATACATGGACCAGGCCACGAGATAGATGGGCCGACGACCATAGAACTCGCTCAAAGGACTGAGGAACATAGGGCCCAGCGCAATGCCCAGGACGAATAATGAAAGGCCTAGGATACTGACTATTCGTGAGCTGCCGAGCTCGGCTTCCATTTGGTCGTATGTAGATGTGTAGATGGAACTGGCGCTCGTTCTGTCTCATCATGTCAGTGTGTCTTATAGAAGAGAAACTGCAATGGATTTGTCACTTACACGCAGAGACTCGCAAACGAGACAATAATAACAATGATCCACTTCCTCACTCTGTTGAAGCTGCGAGGACATAGAGGATCATCATCCCCATCTTGCCAGCCAACCTGGAAAGGGTCTTTGTCCGACTCATCACAGGGTGGCTCCTCTTGAGGGAGATCGCAGCTGTAGCCATTCTGCGACTGACTTCGATGTAGAGTGCTAGATGCTCGCGACTAAGTCCCCGTAGCCTGTACCGTCCTCGACTGGATAGGCGCAGACGTCGGCTCCTTATCCTCGAGCCCATTGGTCCCTGAATCGGTCGACGCCTTTTCAATGTCGCGATCCATGGTGATGTTCAAATGGTTGACGTAGGTTTGAGCTCTAGTTGGGTAGTTTATCGACTGAGCCTCTCGATATTGGAGCAAACTCTGTCCGTCAAGGCACGAAGTTGCTAGACTCAATATACAATTCTACCATTGCCAAGCGTTCAAGCGAGTTTCTTGTATTTCTCATCATCATCACGGAGCATCATAGATATCAACGTTCTCATCAAGATTACTTGATGCTGTCATGGTCAGCCACATAAACGAGGAAATTCGTATCATTGTCCAATGAAAGCCAACGGCCCCGATGTCGAAAGCTGTCCAGCAGTGGCCGTATGGGATAGATTTGTACTATATGAATAATTGCAGGCTCACTAGATGATGGTGTCAATATTTCGGCATTTTTGGTGCCGAATCTCACTCTTGCATGAAATCTCCACCTCTAGGGCTCCATGGATCAACAAAGCCAATTGCTGTACTGAGCAAGCTCAACTTTCAAGTGTTGGGTTAGAATATGTATGGCGTGCAACTCAACATCCAACCCACGCAACCAATTACAGCACCCTTCTAGCACCTCTCGCAAGCGATGATAGGACAGAAAAGACGGCATAATTAGAATGATGTCATGCAGTTTCATTCAGGCTATTACGGGCGCTGGTAATGTAACACAATATTTATTAGTGGGCAAAAGGTCTCCCGACAAGGCAAGGTAGCATGTTGTAGGGTAAGCAGGTCCCTTTGTGCGTTAACCAACAGATGCAATTAAAGAGTCATGAGAGGGGGGTCGGAAATAGGGGATAATATCTCTTGTCTATCCCATCAACTAGTCGAGGCATGTCATGACAGTTGACAGCTTCTGAAGAATTGAGCAATTGCAGTTGCCTGGCTTCTACCATGAGCTCAAGCTGCAACTCAGAGATGCACTTCCAAGGCACACTGCAGCTGCACTGCCCTGTCTAGAGGGCCAAAAGTTCTGTAATCCTGCATGTGATTCTCGCAATAGGGCTCACTCATGATGCGCCCGCAGCTGGCTGAGCTCTCTTCTAGTCATATTTTCTCTTGTCTCATTGGATTCTCCCGAGGTCAGTAATTATTTCCTTGTGCTGATTGACTTAATTCTACGTACACCGAGTTGTTGCGATCGGGCCCAAGTCCCGTAGCCTGGCTGTGCAAGGTTTATCATAGTAGTAGTAGTCCAAGGGAACTCATCAGTTCAACAGGTCAATTGCGGAGGAATAAGCAAGAAACGATCAACAACAATTCAATTCAATCAGTCAATTCGATCAATTTCTTTTACCTTGCCCAAAAGGTCCATTTGGCCAAGCAATGCTCCAGTTGTCGGCTCATCATAGCCTGACATTGCCTTGGATTCTAAACCCCTCAACACCATGAACATAAACATGGCGGATTCTTTTTGACAACCCCCCATTTCTCTGACGAAAACTTATTATTATCCTGAGGGATTCCGCTGCTTCATCAACCTTGTAGTCGCTTACCTCGGATCGCTACTTTGGGCCACGCCGAGTCGCAAACATCTCCGCCCACCAATGGATTCCCATACATCCGTACGCCCAAACGTCATCTCGGAACCTCTACGACGCGGGGGACGAGGGGAAATGGGAAGAAACGCGGGGTTTGATCGATCAGGTTTTGTTATAAAAAGGTCATGTTTTTTTCCCTAGGAATTGTTGAGATTTAAAACCATCAGCTCAACCTCCCATCTCTCCTCAAGTCAAACAATCCGCATACACTTACACCTACACTTACACCTACACAAAACAACCCCTGAAACTTTACTCCCAAGCTTGTCCAGAATCATGTCTTCCCAAGTTCAATACTTTCCTCGCATCTACTCCCTCACCTCCGCAGACCATGCCCGCTCCGTCTACGACGAATGGGCAAAGACCTACAACGAGGAGATCACTGGCAAGGGCCAAGACTACGTTGGCCCTGCCATTGCCGCCGCCTATGTGCCCCAGGCTCTAGGAGTCCCCAGCATCGGAAAGGACGTCGAGATCCTCGATGCCGGATGCGGCACTGGCCTCGTCGGTATCTTCCTCGCTCGTCTGGGCGCCACAAAAATCGACGGCGTCGACATCAGCCCTGGGATGCTCGACGAGGCTCGCACCACGGGCGCCTACCGCGCCCTCGAGGTGACGGACCTGTCGCGGCCGTTGTCATCAGAGGATGATTCGTATGATGTCGTGACATGCGTGGGCACCCTGACACAGTCTCACGTTGGTCCCGAGGCTATCAGTGAATTCGTGCGTGTCGTGAAGCCCAACGGCTACATCGTTGCCACCGTCATTAGTGAGATCTGGGAGAGTGGAGGATATGAGAGCCACGTGAAGAGCCTTGCCGAGCAAGCCAAGGTCAAGGTCTTGTCTGCAGAGGTACAAGACTACCGACGGGGAGCTGGAGCCAAGGCTCGGTACCTTGTCTTGCAAGTGTCCAAGTGAAGTGACTCGCTGATGATATGGTGATGATGATGATGATGATGGTGAAGATGCTATGCTTGTGGCCGGTTGCCCTTTTATTCCTTTCAGCATAGGAAAGCCCTTTTTTTACCGGAGATTGAAGTGGGAGAATCACGTCGGCTCCTGGCATGAGAGGACCGCCTCTCCTTCGGAACCAAACCCCTTTATCCGGCATGTCGATAATAATCATGGTGATCTTGATGAGAAACGACAGAGTTTGTGTGATTCAGGTGATTCTCGCCAAGGGGTACCGCGATCGGGATCTCGTACACATTCCTTCAACAACAAAAGCAGGATAAATATACTAAGGCGTATGGGCCTCCTCTATGATGATGACTTGTGAATTGTGCTGTGCATATCGCCAATTGTAGACTTGATCAGATATAAAGCTAGGTTATATAATCTAATACCATTTAACTCTATTGGCATGGTCCAACCGAACCCTGCTCGTCCATTATTGTAGTAGCTAAGCAGATTAGTGTTGAACCAAGGGACTAGTCTTTTCTCTCTATACTTGCGAGGTGAGTATATTCTTGCTCTCTAGAAACCAAGTATCTCGCCAAGCTCTCACTTACTCTTCTTCCTAAACTTGATCTACGTCGTTCCTATTGTAAAGTCGACTATCCTTTGGGTACTGTACTACCCCAACGCTTATAGTTGATGAGATGTTCTCGGAGTTAAGCTTGTCTATGAGTGGCTCGGCCTTTGGAGAAACTCTTGCCTCATCAGGATATCAGAACAACTATCTTGAGCCTATTCCTCGAATCATAAGCTTACACACTTCTCACAATGAGTGATTCGCCATAGATCTACGACAATCTCAATGCCCAATCGGCTGTTGTCGGGCGGCTCTTTGAGATAGAGTAACCTCCCAAGAACAAGCTATCTGGCTCGCGGCAGACGTTGTCCTTTGTCAAGGCTACGATCTAGTTTGAGAACAGTCTCTCTAGAGTATTGATAGAATCATCAAGTGTTTTTTTAAATTTCAAAATTTCTGATTTCTTTTCTCCTCATTTTTCATTCATTCACAGGAAATGATCATGTCCGTGTTGGTACGATGGTGCTAGGATCTCAAAGGCCACGCAATGGAGCCAGAATATCAAAGCATGCCTTTCTCATCAGCTTATTCTCATGAATCTATCTAACTTGTAACAATGCGTCTCCGTCATATATCCAACCAATCATCCCATCAAAGCCTCATATACTGGCCATCCAAACTCATTCTATACATCAATCCCACAATTGCCCCAACGCCAAAGTACATCGTGATCCCATACTTGCACGGTATATCCTCCATATATATATAACACCCCGTCAGAGATACTCTGGCAATCCCATCTCGGCAAAATCAGGAACATCCTTATCACAGTTAAACTCGCGATCCCAGGCCTTCTCGGGCAACACGCCCGCCTTGAGGCCAGCTTCATAGCTCCACTGGTGGTTGTCCTCGGTCTTCCAGGTCCAATACCACCATCCCCAGCCCTTTTCGAAGCTGTGCATCTGCGCTTCGGCAAACATCTTGAGGAACTGCTTGTATTCGTCGCTCCAGTCATCAGGGTCAGCGTTGGCGCCGCTGCATGAGCACTTTTCGTCCTTTGTGGGACATGTGGGCTTCAAGACGGATGAGTCCTTGTTGCCAGTGTCGTATGTGCCCTCCCATCGGTTGCCCAAGCCTACTCCAGTTAGGAACTTTGCACAGTCTGTGTCGGCTTGGGACCATTCGGCAAAGATGGTTGGTCCGTAGCCTGTACTGCGGTCCATGCTGATCTCAGCTTGCTCACTCCACTCCTTGCAGGCGAACTCGACCTTTCTCTTGTGTGTAAAGGCGATCAAGTCAGTGTTGAAGATGACGTACTGGTGGACGTCGAGGATCATGTCGTCGTAGCCCGTCATCAAGCCCTGCCAGTTCTCGAGTCCCATGAAGCCGTCTCCAAACACCACGAGCGCCTGGACGCCGTTTTTACGCACAATCTTGTATGCATCTTCCGTCCAGCTGACCACGTCGCTCGTCTTCAGAGATGTCATTCGAGGTTCGTTGGCAAGACCGTAGTGAGTGATGATGTTCTTGTAGCGGTCTTGGGCGAAGAACTTGGACAATCGTTCGTGAATTTCCAGCGATCGCTTCCTGTTTTCAGCGCCGTCATCTCCCCTCAACCAGCCAATAGATCCCCATCTACCACTGTGATTGTAGCCGTTCTGACTACCAGGGATACCGTGAAGGTCCAGGTTGACTCTCAGTCCGTACTTGCGACACCACTCAATCGCCCGCAGAAGATACCGCCACGAGGTCCGGTACACATAAGGATCTCCGTCATAGACCTCGACAGCCCAGTAGTTGAACCCAATGCGGACATGGTCGAGACCGGCTTCTTGTATGCTCTTGAATGTGTCCTCTGTAATGAAGGATGCGTAATGCTCTTCCAGCGTCTTTTGGGCGTCAGACCCCAGCTTCTTAGACAATGTCCACTCATCAACAACGCCATCTTTTTCGTCATAGTTGAAAAGGGACGGCGAGATGAAAGGTTCCAGATAGAGCCACCCTCCAATACAGACTCCCCGCGCAGGCTTCTTCGCATAAGAGCCCCATGGTTTGTTTAGCGGCGGTACATTGTCGTTAGCTCGAGCTGAGTCGTCCCATTCGTCATATAGACCCATGATTGGCAGGTCTCCGACCATTTCTTCTGTAAAGGTGAGGTTGAAATCTGTTGTTGAGTGCCATGTCCAAGGGTCGAGATATGTGTTCTTCCACTTTGCAGGAATGTCTGAAGGATCCATCCCATCCAACGCTGAATTGTCTTCGCTCGTGTCTTCTGAGTTATCACTGTCACCGCCGTCGCCTCCTCCTTCTTCTCCTTTGTTCCTATTGCTGACAACTACTGCCACCACAATGATGATTATGAGGATGATAACGCTTACACCAATCGCAATCCCTGATGTCAAAGTCAGCAATTTGCTCTGTAAGAGTACGTCGGTCGTATAGCAACCTACAAAGTTTCTTTTTGTTCTTCTTTGGTGGTTTTGCGTGGTAAAAGTCTTTCTCTTGTTCCATGCTATCAACGCTTCCCCCACCGCCTCGTAGATGAGCCCTTGATTGTCCCTCTTCCATTATAGCGCCGCTCACAACCCGTCGCTTCTTTCCTTTGTGCTGAGTGCGTGGTCTGTCGGGATCTCGGTCTCTGTCCCGTCTTCGATGCTCATCGCGACGTTCTGGTCTTCGGGATTCGTCTCGATGGGCTCGATTTGCCCGTTCGCTTCTCTTTTTGTGGCGCGCATTGTCCCTCTCGAGATCGGCTAATGCGTCTGCTGATAATGTTCTTGAACTTCGGTCTCGGCCCTCTTCCGTCCCTGATGCTGGCCGCCGCGATCCTTGTGATCTCTTTTTTCGTTGTCCATTTTTTCGCCTTTCTCTGTCTCTGTCTCTAGGTCGTTGTGAGTGTGAAGGCCGCGACGACTCTCGCGGTGGCATCTTGAGAGCTGCAGCGGCGTGATTGGAATGCAACCTCTAGGGAATGAACATCCGAGGAGACCTTGGTTTTAGTTGCAGGTTCCGGTGACGACGTATGGTCTGGTTTGCGACGTATTTCCTGTTTCGGGACCGTCTTGGCGATCTTGGCTGTTGACGGGGCAACTATCTTATCAGCGGCCCAGAAAGGCTAAAGTACGATGAAAGCCGTCAACCCCAGGAACCCGCTACAAGCCGAGCCGAGCTCGATTGACATCACCTTTGGCCGAGGGTCATTCATCAATAAGCCAAAGCCCCCTTCGGTTGGCTTTGGATATCCAAGGTATAGTGAGCTTGCTGCTGCTGCCGCTACTGTTACTACTTTGTTGTGCCGTCAATTGAGCTTCCAACTATCCATTCTCTTCTGCATTTCTGCCTGTGAAACCTGTCAAGATTCGCCATGAAGCATCGTGTTGTTCACCACTTCAAGAAGGCCCAGGCCATCAGAAGCACTTCGACTGCTCGACTCTCACTTTCACTTTCACTCGCAGGAAAACGATGCTACTCGACACATCCTCCAAATGCCAGACTAAATCTCCCCATCGAATATGGATCAACACCGCTTCTGGCCCATAGCTCCCAGACTGCTCTAAGTAACAAAGAGCTCCCTGAATCTGTCCGCAATGGCTCAACCAAGAAGATGAATTTGTTCCAGGCCGTCAACGACGCGATGGGAATTGCTCTTGCCGAAGACGAGTCAGTCGTCATCTTTGGCGAGGATGTGGCTTTTGGGGGTGTTTTTAGATGTACCATGGGCCTTGCCGACACCCATGGTGCCGATAGAGTGTTCAACACTCCTCTTTCAGAGCAGGGTCTCATGGGCTTCGGTATAGGTCTTGCCGCCGAAGGCATGCGGCCAATTGCCGAGATTCAATTTGCAGACTACGTCTTCCCAGCGTTTGATCAGCTGGTCAACGAGGCGGCCAAGTACAGATACCGTGAAGGAGTCACAGGTCGAAGTGCGGGTGGTTTGACTGTGCGGATGCCCTGTGGTGGTGTCGGTCACGGCGGTCTATACCACTCACAATCTCCCGAAAGTCTGTTCACGCATATTCCGGGACTAAAGGTCATCATGCCACGATCACCGTCCCAAGCCAAAGGTCTTCTCTTGGCAGCGATCCGCAGTAACGACCCATGCGTCTTCATGGAACCCAAGATTCTCTACCGTGCCGCCGTCGAGCAGGTTCCCACGGCATCGTACGAACTCCCGTTATCAAAGGCTGAGGTTATCAAGGAAGGCAATGATGTCACCGTTATTTCATATGGCCAGCCCCTTTACCTCTGCTACAATGCCATCAAGCAGGCAGAGCAGGATCTGGGCATCTCCGTTGAGCTGATTGATCTTCGAACACTGTACCCATGGGATAAGCAGACAGTGCTTGAGAGTGTTCGAAAGACGGGGCGTGCCATGGTCGTTCACGAAGCCATGGTGAATGCAGGTATTGGCGCAGAAGTTTCTTCCACCATCCAAGGGGACCACGATACGTTTCTGCGGTTGGAAGCCCCAGTTGCCCGGGTTGCGGGCTATAGCATTCACACCCCGCTACTATATGAGAGGTTCAACTTTCCCGATGTTGCAAGTGAGTATATCGCCCTTTTTGGTCTGAATACCGTTAAATTGACATGTCTAGGAATTTATGATAATATTAAGAAAGTGTTGGACTACTAAGTGCAGAACGAAGGCAGAGGAGGAAATGGTTTTCGTAGCACCAACTACACTACACGCCTAATGACATATCATGTTAGTCGGTTTTTTTGGGTGGATTTGGCTGTTCACAGTTCTTTAGATTAAAAAAATCGGAACATCAGCATTTTAAATAAACAAAAGAGTTTGAGATCAGAAATGTACGTAGCAATCGGTACTATTGCATGTATTGAATATATTGA
Source organism: Fusarium sp. NRRL 66182 (assembly GCA_013266265.1). Taxonomy (NCBI): domain Eukaryota; kingdom Fungi; phylum Ascomycota; class Sordariomycetes; order Hypocreales; family Nectriaceae; genus Fusarium; species Fusarium sp. NRRL 66182. Next base: position 28,478 of record JABFAK010000391.1, read on the forward strand.
CAAAGGTCTCCTACTGGACAAGATGTCTACGTCCACGGCAATACTTTTACTAGAGTAAAGGGATGATTTTAGCTTATGATGTGTCTTAATTATCAGGAATGATTTAGAGCTATTGGCTATAAAAAATTTTGCAGTCGATACATATTATTTGCAGTTGCTGTTGAGCAAACGGTTGTGCTCAGTTATGTTCATACGTACCCCACTAGCAAGGTCCTACCTACCTAGCCACCCATCATGATGGCTCTCCACTTAAGCTTCTTCAGCATTTGCCCCGCCTCTCCTTGACTGAGGTTAATGCCGTGTCTCAAGAACTCCTCCACGCCGTGAGCCTCAACGCCATCGCTCGCCATATTCGTATACCTCTTTGCACCGCATTCGATCTCTTTGCACAATGTCAGATCTCGAGACTGTCTCTTCCTTTATAGAAGGCGCTCCCCCGGGAGAGGTACGTGCCGAGATGCTCCCCGCCTCCGCATCGTCATCAGCTAACAAGACGTAACAGCTTGCCGACGTTGTCGCAGGTAGGACGGGCCGATACGCGGTTGTTTAGAGAAGCATCATGTTGACATGGGCCTGGCAGACATCAAATCGCTTACCCTCGACTCCCCCGAATTATTCTCCAACCTCGCGCCCGCGTTCGAAAAGTACAATGAGGAGCAGTTTATTACGGTGAAGCTGCCCGGTAGCAGCCAACCAGTGGGTGATCAGCGGCTCTAAATTTGCGAGGCTTTGGAGTACTGATAAAACGGGACAGGTTATCATTAGCTCCCACAACTCCCTTGGAGACGGACGATACTACGATGTCGAGAGCTCCTCCAGCTTTGCTTTTGACCACACGACCCAGGTAGGTTACAGATGATCACGTAGGGCGGAATATGGATCTGATGGGAGAACAGAAAGCGAGTGCTGTACAAAGCTACGTCGTGGAAGGGGCTCAAGCAGACCTCGTGTAAGTCGAATCACGTTGGTCGAGTAGTCTACAACCCACTCACACTCATTACAGAAAGTCTGCGCTCAAGAATCTTGGACCTTACGTTAGCGAACACTTTGCCAATGCCGCGTATGGAGTTTACCCCATTGAGTCAGACTCGCGGATTGCACTGGTTATCGTCGGCAACAAATACAGTCCCAACAACTTCTGGTGAGCTAGTTACCGTCTGATATGCCACGCTTGAATCTAATTTCTTTTTCTCCTGCAGGAATGGACGCTGGCGATCACTCTATCTTCTCGATCCATCATCCGGGGCTCTGGAGGGCTCCCTCAAGGTCGATGTGCACTACTACGAAGACGGAAACGTGCGACTCCTCACCAACAAACCCGTCTCGAGCACCATCTCCTCAGTTAATGGTGCAAGCATCATTAGGGAGATCTCGACCACGGAGAAAAAGTACCAGGAGGAGCTCAACAAGGGCTTCGTGAGTCTCAGCGAGGGTGCTTTCAAGGGCCTGCGACGACAGCTGCCTGTGACGAGGCAGAAGATTGAGTGGGATCGCGTGACGAGCTACCGGCTGGGCCAGGATATCGGTGGTGGAAGCTCGAGGCGATAGAGCATGTTTTCTTTTAGCAGCGCGCGAGATTTGAAAGATAGACCTGTGGACATGGACGAGTTTAGAGGGTAAATGCTACAGATGGATCATGATAGCCTGGCTTGTAGGACGCAGCCTCGTGAACTGCCAGATACATGCATCGATACGAAGTACGGCCCTTGATTGTCTTGATAATCAACTTGTCTTGCCTAGACTTTAGACATGGGTATCTAAGTCCACTCATGACTGACAGACGTTTGGCGTAGAAGAATAATCGAATATTTTTAGCCTCATGCATGGTTTGCAACCGCCAAACCAGATTTGTCTCGGCAGGTGTAGATAAGCTATAATTAGGTAGATGACGTTTCCCCGGTCTTGCATGACCGATAATGATCTCTAAACTGGAGAGAGAGGGTCGAGTGGAGAGACCAAGATTGTCAATTATCTCAATGACCGGTCTCAAAGAACAACGACGAGTCAAGTCTTCAAGCCAACTAGGTAGGTATACAGCTGTGATGGTCAATTTTAAAGTGTCAACACGAGCCGTTATCTTGCATATTTTGCAGAGAAGATAAACCACAACAGGGGCTGGCGATGGCGATGGCTTCCTCGGGAATCGGAAATCGGTATCGGTACCGGTACATGGTTATACTTTCTCTGTGATAAGCGGCTCTGGGGAAATGCTGTGAATCAGGCGCGGGGTAGTATAGTCGTCTGGGTTCCTCGGAAGAAAACAATAATAATGTCCGGAATTCCCTCCCGTATATTTACTTGAACCGATGACAATGACCCCACGCGACGCCACGGACACGGAAGCCAGGTCCGTGTTTTAGTTCTTAGCTCTTGGGCTTTGGAGTGAGATATGCGGGGAAGACAGATCTGGTGTTGATAATGAGGGTTTCTAGTAAATGTTCCTTTCGTATTCTTGGAGAAAAGAGTTGGGCATGAAGCTAGGCAGGACGGATAGGATCTCTCGACAGGATCCGTCTTGCATCGGCAATCATGCTAGGTAACATTACCACGTCCCCCGAATAGATTAAAAAGCAGCAAAATCCCCGTCAAAATGACGGTGTGGTTCCGGACCCGGTGGAGGGGGGGCCGAAGCCGTATTCGTACCTGAGGATTAGCCCTCGGTCAAGCCAAATGATAGGTAGCAAACACATCCTAGTTGTGCATTCAATTGCACGGAATGGCATCACATCAATCTCGGCTCTTGGAGAGCCCAATAGTTGGAGTCCTTTGTTACTTTGGCTTGATGAGGCTGGGAATAAAGAGAGCAAAACAATACAAGAGTCCGTAAGCGAATCACAGAACAGAGACGGTAATTTTAAATGCTGTGATTGGCTCAAGAACCTACCTCGGTGTTGGGCCCTGTAGTTTACGGGGCCGGGTGTTTGCTGGCCGGATCGTACCAGGAGGAGGTTAAGCTTGTGAGAGCCAACGTACCAATGGCCATCATACAGAGGACAATTCTTCTAGAATCGAGATTTGGAGGTTCCGGCTTTAGGAGTCGGGTTGCTTCCGAGGAAGAGGTCGGGTGCCTCTTAGTATCCGTACCCTCCATACCCTCCCTCCATGGTGTGAACGCTCCGGCAGCGGTACCTACCTCTCTCTCTTCGCCCGTTGTCGTGGCGGCTCTCCACTACCCGCCAAATCTCCAGAAGGGCCACCTTGGAGGAACAGGGGACCTAAATTACAGTAATTACCTACCTACCTACCTATCTTCCTAGGCGGGCTTGGGCTTGGGCTTGGGTTGCTTGTGACTTTCTGCCACTTGTTTCGTTTCTGCTCTAGACTTTCTTCCTCCTTCTTCCATCCTCACCTCCTCTTCATCTGCACCCGTGCGACGACAGCTCCCGAACAAGACCCTCGACCTAACCAATTCTCTTGACGACCGTCAGTAAAGACAAGGATAATATCAATACCAACACCGCAAATATGTCCGCGACAAAGGAGTTCACTATGCAGGATGTTGCCGAGCACAACACCTCGAGCGACATGTACTTGGTGATTCACGACAAGGTCTACGACTGTACCAAGTTCCTCGACGAGCACCCGTACGTTCACTCAGCTTAGCTGCGCCGTCGTTCGCATTGAATGCTAACAATCATACTCAGCGGTGGCGAGGAGGTCATGCTCGACGTTGCCGGCCAAGATGGCACTGAGGCTTTTGAGGATGTTGGCCACAGTGACGAGGCCCGAGAAGTCCTCGACGGTCTTCTCGTCGGTGAGCTCAAGCGCCTTGTAAGTTGTATCCGTCTCTCGCCAAGATCAATGGCTAACATCTGTCGCTCCATAGCCTGGTGAGGAGGGTCCCAAGCGTCAAGTCGCCAACTCGAACCAGGGCAGCGGCAAGTCTGACCCTGCCGGTACCAGCTTGAGCCTGTACGCTATCGTTGTTGCCGGAGGGTTCCTCGCCTATGTTGCCTACAACTACCTCCAGAAGCAGTCCGAGGCTAATGGCCAGGCCTCCGCATGAGCGCCTTTTTCTTTTCAAAAAAATTCAAGTAAAAAAAAAATTCGCATCACTCGAAGGAGAAGAGAGAAGAAGAAAAATGAACCTCTTTTTTTTTTTGCTATGACATCAATGCAGGTCTCAAGCGACTGACCAACTGAACGCATTGAGGAGTTTTAGGCCTCTGGCAATAGACGGCGGGCACATATCTAGGTACCTTGCAGTTTCGGTACGATAGGTAGCTTACCCTGGCTTGGACACGATGAGAAGATTGGGCGGGCTTGTTCTCTAGGCGAAACCCATCTCCTGATTTTCATCCATTTTTCTGTTACCTTTTTTTTGTTGGGGAGAAACGGGACATGCGACCTAAAAAAAAAAATTAAAAAAAGGAAAAAGATAAGGATCGCAGAACAAGACCCATTCTGAGGCGCGACTCATGCGCAATCTCAGAGCACCTATGGAGCACGGTGTTGCATGAGGAAGGGATATCTTTTCGACAATCAAGTGTGAAAAGATTTCGAGGGCAGTGTAAATATGTATTAACTGTTTTTAATTGATGACACAGTCATGACCATGCCACTTTTTGTTTTTGTTTCTGTCTACATCTTGAATTGGATTTGATTCAAAGTGCAATCTGGCTGCATCAATGCATACTCACGGTACATATAAGTCATGGTGTAAAATTATACCAATGTATTGTTCAGCTTTTAAAAGAGCTGTAAAACTTTCTCAGTCATATACTTCAGGATCAAACTCCCCATTTAAAGTATTGAATAAGTTCATCCTGTTACCATCCTCAATTTAATCACTTGCTCAATCTATCATCTGGGTATCTATTGAGCCTCACTACCCCAGTGATTGTGAGCCTGTGTTGCATAACCCCTGCTCACTGCAGCGCCACACTTTGCAAACTATCAGCCTCACTTCGCCCAGATCAACGTCAGTCCAAACTGAGAGCTCACTCTTCACTTCACTTCACTTCTTTATTTCTTTGTTTCCCGCCGTCGTCTCTCTTTTGACGCAGAACTCTACAAATACTTACCACAATACAGCGAGATATCCCGAGAATCCATTCTTTCCCCCCCCTTCCTCTTCTCTTCAACAGCCACCATGTCGTCGTATCTCGACAGGCAGGCAAACGCCTTCAAGGGCACTCTCTCAGCAGCCGCAGCAAAAATCTCGAATCCATCCACCAACAAAGCCTCTTCTCTTGCGCCGCCATCACTCGCTCCTCCTTCGCCCTCGCCTTCTGCCGCATCCGATCCTAATACCCCGACCTCCAAGCGAAAACGAGATGCCGCGCCCGAAGTGCCCTACTCGCAGCCGCAGCTCACGGGCTATGGCGCAGAGGTCAAGACGCAGATGACATTTGCTGTCGAGTACCTCAAGAAGAAGGGTGACGCAAAGACCATTACCGAGATTATCGACCATCTTAGTCTAAGGAACTACGACGATGAGCACAAGAGTCAGCTGGCGGAGGGTTTGCGGCGTCATCCTCGTGTTGAGTGGAAGCCTGATGCGAGCTTGAGCGAGCAGACATGGAAGACGGGTTTATACGCCCACCGTCCCATCATCCCCAACGTAAAGGATGCCACGTCGCTTCTGGCTCATCTGCAAGCCAAGACTGACGCTTCGGGCGTGTCTGTCAAAGACCTCAAGGACGGATGGCCCGACTGCGAAGACACCATCACTGCACTGGAGAGCAAGCACAAGATCCTCGTGGTGCGCACAAAAAAGGATAACCTGCCGCGTTACGTGTGGCCCAACGACCCCTCGTTACACCACAGCGTGCAGCCCGAGTTCCAGGCCATGTGGCAGCGCGTTCAGCTCCCGCCCATCGACGAGATGCACCGCAAGCTCGTCAGCGTCGGGCAGAAGCCTACGAGCGAGGATCCGCGCAAGGCGAAGGAGGGGCAGGCCAACAAGCCCAAGGTGCAGAAGAGGCGAAAGGGTAACAGGATCGGAAAGGCGACCAACGTGCACATGGCGCATCTCATGCAGGACTACAGTGGCATGCGACGATAAAACACGAGTTTGATGTTGCAGTTTTATTCTTGGCGTTTGATCGATTATCTACGATATAAGGGAAGGATTATTTGTTTTGTTTTTTTTTGGCGTTAGGTATGTGACAGATTCTTGGGCAAACAAAAAAAGACAAGGGCATGACAAGATGGAGCAGTGACCGGTAGAAGGGGAAGCGGCAACATTTATAAGTTTTTAATCAATACCATGATTTCTTTAACCAACAACTCCTTTCGCCTTGCATGCCACAGTCGCCATGTCAAATGTTGCATGCTGCCATCTACCTATTCTCCCGCCGTATCTTGTCAAACAAGCCTTCAAAAACGTCTGCCTCCTGGAACCCTCCCACGCGAAACCTCTTTTGTACCGTGACACACGGCACGGCTTCTACACCCCCCACAGCCGCACTCCGTACTTGTTCCTCGAGCAGCTTTCCCACGTCGGGACATTGCAGCACGGCCTTGATAGCTTTGTCCTCGAGTCCGCCCTCTGTCCGTCCCACGTGCATCAGCCACGCTTCATCGGCGATGTCGGCGCCGTGCTCAAAGTGTCCGCGGAAGAGGGCATCAAGAACATCAGACTGGGCACTTTCACCGCGAGTCTCGAGTGCTAGAGCGATGAGCCGATGGGCCGGTTGCGAAGGACCTGTCTTGCCGGTCACGGAGAAGGATATGCCGTGCTGGGCGCCCAGGGTTTGGAGGCGGGTTGTGAAGACGCGGAGTTTCTCGGGGGACATGAGCTTCTCATAGAGGGCGCGTTTCTCACCTAAAAGAGAGAGAGGGAGAGAGAGAGAGTTAGCCCGGGAATTCAAACGATATAGTGCGATGGGTTACCTCTTCGTAGTGTGGGATAGAGAAGAAAGGGTTTCCACCGGACGTCGAATTCTACCTCGGGGTGAAGTGCTTGATATCGCTCCATGGCTTGTTCGAGGCTCTTCTTTTGGAGAAAACACCATGGACAGAGAATGTCTCCGTGGACGACAATGTCGACGAGCATCATGTAAAAGACAATGGAGAGAGTTGGGGATATATGCTGAGGTTCTTTCTTGTAAATGTTTCGAATGTTTTGAATCTTGTTGTTCTGATATTGGGATATGTATTGCTTGCTCGCGACAAACTCAAAAAGATAGATTTCACTCTTGAGCAACCATCATAGATATAGAGAGAACCAAGCCACACGTCGTCCCTCTGAGTAAATGATATATAAGAATAATAAATGACCTCCTCCTACTCCTCCTCCTCCTCCTCTTCTCCGTCCTTCTCACTTCTCACCTCCGTCTACCAGGGGTGACCTTGAAGAGCATTCAAGCATTGTGGCATATCCGAAAACCAGTAGAATCCTCGCTGCACGCCTCACAAGCTGCACGATCCTCGCATACTGACCTTGTCCCCGCTCATCGTGGCCGCATGTCGAATATTGAATATGTCTGCGATGAATAATCAGAAAATAAAATAAAAATAACCCCTCCCCGCAGCCACTGTTGTCTCTGGGGGGGGCCTGGATCCAAAACAACCTAGCATCACCGGGAATTAATTAGCACAAAGATAGATTGTTCCAGGGCGCCTTTCTTATTTTAAAAATGGCGTGGTTTCGTATTTTGTAGGTCTGTAGGTTTGTAGGGGCAAGGAAAAGACCATTCTAGACCTGTCAATCGCGTGCTGTGGTGGCTTTACGGCATTTACACCGACGTCATGATGGTTGGCAAAGGGCTTTGCCAAGGAGTGATAGCCTATGCATTTCCGAATCACTTCTGGAGGCGATGTCTTAGCGTTAGTGACCTAATTAGTTAGCGACTTGTGATCATCAACTTGACATGATCACGTATGAGCTAGCAATGCAAACACTGCTGGAAAACGGGAAAGCCCTTCTTGGCTGAGTAGATACGTAGTTAATATTCATCGCAGTAAAAATCAAGTCTATGTTGTTGGCTCACAGCCTCAAAGTCCAAGTCTACATAATAAGTACACAAACAGGCCAGCGTCTTGTGCTTCCATGATGCCTGCTGTCTCTCAAGTCTCTGATGCTTTTGCATTCAGGTTTGAAGAAGAAAAACAGCAAATATTCCAGTGTAACTCCCCTCCCTTGTGTACGTGCGTCATGCAGACAATGTCCTGTCCATCGTCATAAGATTGCCGGCCGCCAGTCTATGTGATACTTGAACAAAAAGAAATGAAAAGCATCAATACGAGGGGGAATCAATAAAGACAAAAAAACAGCCGCGTAAATACCAAACCATGCCGAAATCAACATTAAACATGCTCCATCTAGGAGTGAGCCCGCTTGGTGGATAGTATCGTGTGGTGATGGTGGTGGTGGTGTGTGGGGAGATTGATATTAGGTAAAGGCAAGCATACAACTGGATATCAGTTGATGCCGCCTTCGAGGGACGTATGGGAATTCAGTCCAAGAAGAAATAACGCCGCCATGATCTTAGTGCCCGCATCAGGCACTGCTGAAATAATACAGGGTATCAATAGGCTTGCTTCAATTCATCATCTGACGTCGAAGCATTGCACGCTCTGGAAAGTGGTTCGAGGTCCATCTAAGCCATGTGTACCAGTCCAGGCTCAGCGCTCTGAGGTCGTCGCATATGGGTGGCGGCACCGTAGTACATCTGGTTCATGGCAGGGTTGGCGGGGTACGCGTCCGAAGGATCGGGATACACGTAGCTGGCATTGTTCTGTGAAGGCGACTGCATGTGCGATGGTGACTGCCAGCCGACGTTGGCCATATGAGGGCTTCCGCCATTGCTGCTAGGAGTACCTTGGCTGTGCTCCAGGTTGGGCTCCAGAGTCGGGGGAGGGCCATAGCTAGTTGGGTGCGATGTAGGTCGCATCATGTTGTAGCCGCCAGACGAGGTGGACGTAGGGCTGCCGACGCGCATGTGCATGGGCAGAGAACCATTCTGCTGGAGATACTGGAAGTCGCCAGGGTGGCGAGGGATGCTGTTCGCACCCGAGAGATCGACACTAGGCGACATGGACATTGTTCGCTGGCTGGGAGAGGGAGTTGTCATGGGCGAGCCGTGGTTGGACATATGATCGCTCTCGGATCGAGCCTGCGACATTCCCTTAGGCTTTGACGCAGCGAGAGCAGCAGCGGTCGCGGCGGCAGCCTCCTCGATCGTGCCACTGTGGTGGTTCTGGTGGCGGGTGAGTGTAGTTCGACGAGTAAACGTCTTTTGGCAATCAGCGTAGGGGCACTTGTAAGGGCGCTTTCCAGAATGTGTCCTGCGGTGTCGGGCGAGAGAGCTGCTGTCGCTGAAAGGCTATATCTTGTTAGAATTACGACCATGATCAGGGAAACACTGGTACAAACCTTGGCGCAAGTCTCGCAATGATGGGGCTTTTCACCAGTGTGCACTCGCTGATGCACAGTCAAAGCAGACCTTTGGATGAACTGCTTTCCACAACCGGACCAGTCGCAGACATGAGGCCTCACACCGCTATGAATGCGCTCTATTTCAGGTCAGCTTTATCCCCAGGTTTCATCTCCTTCCAACTCACCGTGACGGGCCAGATCGCTTCGTCGTGCGAATCCCTTTCCGCAAGTGCTGCATGGGTAGGCCTTGATGGGCTGCTGGGGAGGAGGCGGAGGCTGGTGAGGCATCTGCTGCATGTGCATCTGAGGGTGCATTCCGCCCATGTTGGGCATGTCGGGGAAGCCAGGGAGCGACATGGCGGCGGGCATTGGGTTTGGTATATGCATCGGCGCTTGCATCGTCGACGGCGAAGGGTAGGCTCGTGCGATGCTGTGCGGGTTTGAATATGCCGAGTGCTCGGAGCCGTGAGGAGAGGCGGATCGCTCCATACCGGGTTCGTGCTTGACGAAGGAGTGTTGGTATTGTTGGTGGTGATCGAGGAGACCGGGGGTGAGTTGTTGCATTTGACCTTTTTTATTGAGCATGTTGGTGATGTCCATAATCTCCATAGGAGCTGGTGATCGCATGCCGCTCATCTTCAAGATGGTGTGGAGTGCCAGCTGAAGACGTGGCGCGTTTGGGGAAGTGGATGTGCGAGGGCGCTCACAAGTTACGAATCACAGCAGGAAGGCGGTGAAGCTGACGGTAACTGCAGAAAAGATGCATGGTCAGCGGCTTGGTTCAGGTATCGTATCCCTTTGGGGGGGGCCATGTTTGATTCTCGACGTGCCAGCATCAGCAGTCTCACCCCGAAGAGACCGGCAGATGATTCAGCAAATGCCAGTGCCTTCGGAGCCGATCCAACCAGTCACCAGGGAGTCAGGCCTCTGTATCCTCCACGATCCACTCGAGTCTTCAGGGCCGAATAGAAAAATATGCGACTCACCTGTCCGCGTTTGTATACAAACAAATGACGTGTATGGTCGCACCGCGAGAGTGGGCGTGAAAGCTCGCAGACCACTTTTCGGTGAGATATCGGAGGGAGGAGGAGGGAGGAGGGAGTGAGGTCGGCCGGCGACAGGCAAGAGTTGTCGTTGGTTTTTATCGATCGCGACACGATTCTTTTGCAGGTGAAGCCTGATCCAAGTGACTAGCCAGGGCGAAATGCGCAAGGTGTAAAAGTGGAAAACGAGTGCCGCGGGGGTTAGGCAAAAAATAGTTAAATTTTTTTCGGCACCCTCCACAGTAATGCTATGATACACCGTTGATCTGCTGTTTGCAATAAAAAGTCGACAGAGGAAGAAGAAAACAGAAACTCTCGTCAAGGTTGATTCACACTGCGGCTCTCCAAGGCGACGGCGGACGTGGGATGTATGTAGTTGTAGTCGTTCACAGGCGCGAAGGGAAGGGATCAGGAGGTGGTCTGTTCACAGGCCAGTGGTTCTAGATGCAGGTACCGTAAAAGGGTCAGCCGCGATGCCGGGGGAGGGAGATGTATGTTTTAAGACTGGGCAGGGCAGAGCAAAGATGGAGGACGGATAAACGTTGTTAGCAATCGCCGAGGTCAAGATGTACGACAACAGATACAACGAAAAGAGACGGGAATGCGAGGTAAAATAGACCAAAGAAGTTGATGCGATGATCGAGGGCCAGGTAGGGGCCAAGTCTTTATGTCAGGTTCCAGGACGGGTCCCTATGGCGGGACGTGACAAGCACAAGGCAGCGCCGGGATTTGAAAGTGGGAGTGTGTAAGGGGAAGTTGGAGTGGAGCTAGAGCTAGCTTGGGGTGGGAGGGGGGTCTACTGAGTGTGAGAGGGAGAAAAGCTTGCACTCCCAGACTCCCAGAACTGGTGGAAGCGACAGGGGAGGCGACCTGAAAAAGGCGTGAATAGCGGGAATGGGTGGTCCAGCGCAGACTCGGACTCAGACTCAGTATAGCGGCGGCCGTGCAAACCGCCCGACCTATGCTTCAGCCCAACGTACGTGAGCGCGAGTGCCGCACCGCATATTGAGGGAAAGCAGGGATTGGGGAAATAAGAATAAAGCATAAGATAGGTTAGTAGCCAAAGATGCAGATTCAGGCTGACCGACCTCCCAGAGCCAGAAATAGATTCAAAGGGAGATGGGTACATTGCTTAACAAAGAATCATGGTATCATGTCAACATACCAACAGATGCAGGTATAACACCAGTTTCTTTTTTTTTTGTAATCAACATCGTAGTCGATCCTTTGAGCTTGGTTTCCGTCTTTGCTTTCTCTCTTTACATTGTGCCGTTTGTAGGTTTCGTTTGAACTGGATCTCACAGTCGATGTTTGCTCTGTGCACCAGATCTTACCAGAGAGACGGTGACATGGATAGCACAGGACGAGGGTTGGCAAAACTCGAGTGCAAATCAACAAACGACTGATCGACGTGCTGCAACAGTGGGGGAACTGCAAAATGAAGGGGTTCAAAATCACGGACAAACACGAGCTGTAACTGGGACAAGGTCGCGAGCGCGATCCAATGACTACTAGCCCAAGGTACCTAGATATTTTATTTACTATAATAAGGCGAGCAGCTGAGAGAGGGAGCAGTTACCTCACACCAACCAGGATGCGCATGCACCAGACGTCACAAAGAACGAGAGCTAGGCCTTCACAAACCTGGCCTCAAATTGTTGGTGTGGCGGTCACTCTTTTTAGTCCGTAAAAATGCCAAAAAGGCGGGAGATAGATCGCTGGGTATACGTACCCGCCCGCAATGCCGTGGTGACAAGGATGGCCCAGAGACTTGGGAGCAAAAAAGAAAAGAAAGAAGAAAAAACAAAGAACCCCCTACACTGGGAACGAACGAACAGGTGCCTGGGTAGCCTGGCTCTCGGAAGAGATGGCTCCCGTTGTGCTGCTCAGTCCACTTCGATGATGCACAAATTGGAAATCTCCCGTCCCCCGTTAGTGCTGTATACAGTGCATCCGGACAGTGCACTCTTATGCAGGGCCTTCCCCGGCCGCGGCGCCGCCTCAACCAGCCATGGACTGCCCATGACAATCTGTGAATAACAACTGGCTTGGAAACGTTCCTGCAGAGCTGTTGTGAATATTCGGGGCCGTTGCTGGAAGCAGCGAACGAGCATCTCAAGAAAAGACAGGCCAGCCCTAGTCAGCTCGAGTGACCCCTAGATATTGCCCATCGTTCGGTTCCCCTGCTACATTTCACCAGTTAGGCCGCCGTCATATCATTTTCATTTGCGACTGGACGCCCCATTACTACTACTGTGTACCATTCTCTCCTTTCGTGTATCGAAACAGCAAACTATCATGGGGTTGGCGAATAAGGTTGGTCCAATACAGCATCCGAACAGGTTGAGCCTGATGTTGCGTGGCCATACAGTGCCCCGTGTATATGCAAGCCATTCTTTGTTGACTGTTCCTGGCCGCTGTTCCTGTTTCCCTTTCCTCGGGAACGTGAACAGACCTCCCTCTGACCCAGTTCCCGCTGTTTGATGTTCGACCCAATTCGATCCCCCTGTTTGCAAGCAATGAACAACGCATCGCTCTCCTTGGCTCCACCCCGCCCTCCAGGGCAGACGTCATGAACCCTTCCTGTACCCTGTCGGGCCGTCCTGGCCAGGGGATTTCAAACGGGCCCGTCAACTTGGGCGCGGGTCAAAGCTGCCCACAGCTGATGTTGGGCTGTCGCTGTCAAGGCTTAGGGTACAGAGCAGACAGGGCGGCAGCTGTCGTGTAGGCAGATCTGGCTTCCAGAAGAATTAAACGTCCATGCTCCCCTACCCTAGCGTGGCTTGCCTCACTCAAGAGCCTACCTCACCCTTGGCAGCATTTTGACAAAAGGCTCCAGAAAGTCCTGGGTTGTTAATTGACGCTAATCTCCAGCCATGCGTACGATGCTCGAAATCTCGGTGAAAGCGATTCAGGGCCTCGCAATGCTTGATGGAGCGTCGCCTGAATCTGTGGTGGACTTGACATGATGTAATCTCAATATGGTCACCTGGCCTTTGTTAGTCGATAGTGGTGGCTTCGTCTTCTTTGTTCTTCAATAATGATTAGACCATCTCGGTGAGAGCTAGTTGAGCGTTTGCTCGCTAGAGTTGTGTTGACAAAGACTGCCCCTGGATTAGCATTGCATTGCTTGCGATCCCACCCTGGCTCCAACTGGAAGTTCCGATCATTCAATGGTCCGCCCAACCAAGGCGGTGTCACGGCTCGCTCAGCTCTCTCCCTGCGATAGCCCGGGAACTATCTCATCAATGCATGCAACGCGCATAAATCTGGTGGTCGTGGGATAGGGATGTTTGCTTCACACCCGCACAAGGATCAATTGTCATCCATCCCAGAACATGAGATTCATCTCATACGCCCAATCGGATCTGATGCGGATGGTCTGGGCGCTCCCCGGCGTTGGAGTCAGTAACCCTGCACTGTGTGATATACCTCGAGCTGTAGTGGGCTGAGGTGGGACTGATTCGTCAGTACCTGAGGCTCCAGAGGGCTTCATCATGATCCATTTGCCTTCGAGAAGGAACAGATGCTTCTTACACCGCTTACACACCAGCTCTGCTTTAGCTTCGGAGCTTTGGCTGCTGCTCATGGCCGTGAGCCGCCATCTCCAAACGGATTGTCGATCATCCCCGCAAGCGCCCGACGTGCTGCAGGTGCAGGCGCATATGACAGTCGACAATTAAAATAATAAGAAATAGTTTGGCACGTTTGTAGGTCGATACGATCCACCATGACGCGCCTGCTGTCGATGATGTTCCGTGTGAAGGGGGTGCATCAGGCCAAACACTAAAGATTTGGAGTAGACTGGAAAATGGAAGGCGACAGGGAAGAAAATCTGGGCTTGTCTTATCCTGATCTGTGATTGGACTCACCCACGCCAAACCCGTCGAGCTAGCTCATTGTGGAAGGTTTCGAGAAACCTTCTGGAACAATGGTCGGATCTAGCGCATTGTGACAAGAAAAGGCCGAGCGTAGCGTTGCGCCCGAGCATACGCAGTACTGATCCTTCCTTCCATTGAGCTTCTTTCTTTCCTTCCTTCGATGCCACTTTCTCATTCCGATCCATCCCACTTTCCATTTGGAGCAGCCTCCCACCCCCCTCGTAAGAGATGCTTGTATTAACCTCTTTAAGATACCTGCCTTACTTAAACCTTCTCCGTAATCTCATCTCTTTGCTTCCCGTCCCACCTTTGCAAAGCAACAGACTTCTTCTACGTGATCCCGCTCGGACTCTCCCACTCACCATCACCCTCACCTTCTGTGTATGCATTGCATTAGACGTCTCATGTGTGTGTTCTATACCGCCCTTGCCCTTGCCCCATGCTCCCGGGGCCCCATCTCCATCTGCCCCGTGCTGCAAGAGCATGGATTGATTCCATATGTATGTATGTTCTGTTGGCTTTCGAAAAGTCCATTGATTGCGGTGTGCAGTTTGAATACCTAATCAGGTGCCGGAGGGGTTGGTAAGAGAGCTGCAGGCTCACGGGAATCAAGATGAGGACGAGATGGCCGAGTATTTTTTCTTTTACTTTGTGGCTATCTGCTGACAGACCTGACTAGTAATGGCTTGCCTAGCGCGAGCCAAGCAAACTTCTAACTTCTGTCTGTCCAAAACAACATAGCTATGACAGCCTCAATCATTAGGCTCGACCCGACTCGATTTACACAATAGTCGGTATCGGCTCTTGATCCAAACAATAGAATTGCAATGGCTCAAATCATCATTCACGAGCTGTGCATCAGTAACAAAGGCAGTGGGGTGCATGCATAAATAAGCTGCGGCTCCGTTACGGCTCCATCGCCACGAGCCTTGTACTGCTCCCCAGAACTTGGCCTCTCTATGCTTCGCGGATCATCCTGCAGTTTATGCAGAAGCTGGCTTTACTGGCTGGGGAACTTTTGCCCGTGCCGGCGTGGGGGTTAAGTCAATAACCTCATACGTTGAAATCTGTAAGAACAGCCGGATAAGGTCTTTCACATATCAGATCTTACGACTATGGGAGGAAAAGAATAACCAGGAGATTGGCGAAGCACTCCGGCAGCCCAGAGTGCTTCAACCCCATGCAATCCCTACCGCCAGCATATTTCACGCCTCAAGCTGATGTCTATCATCTAACCATCAGCTGTTGGCTTCATCAGCTCGATGATAATAAGCACACAAACAGTTTAAGAGAGGGCGATATAACGACGGCCGAGTAGCACCTGTGGCTTGAGGATGTCCTATGACCTATCTCAAGACTCTTGTTTGCTCAGCCACTCAAACATGTGCCACAACGACCGACTGTGCAACGAAAAATCCTACAAACGCCGCGCACGCCCAGGCCGTTGAGGCTCCAAGGGCCTTCCCCTTGCACCCCTCCTGATAGTTGCAGGGTTTTGTCCACAATCCCTCCCCTCAGCATGTATGGGTGTATTGGTGAGCCTGGCGCGGGAGACGTCAGCAGTGACTCCATTCCAGTCCGTTCGTCCCGCCATCCGCACGCCAATCTCGGTGAAGGCGATGCACCGATACCAAAAGGAGCACGAGTGGCTTCATGACTGAAATGCAGAAGGCTTGGCGGCGGTACGAATACCCATTTCTAGCTCCTTATCTTTGTGTGACAATCACCTGAACAGACTCGAGGCATAGATGAAACAGTTTGGTACTATATTCTCCGTAGTAGCGCGGATGCCCCAAACTCCCGGCCTCTTGACAATGCCAATCTCATCTGCTTCATGCTCGGAATCCCGTATACCAGCACACGGCCGCTTCTCAGCGCCAGCTGCCATGAGCCACCTTTTTCGGTGTGTCCATGCGACCAAAATAGCATCTTGTGTCACCTGAAGCACGGTTACCGCAACCAAACAAAGACTGGTTTCTGAAACACCTTTGTTCATTAGCTTGCAGCGTCTATGACTTGGACCAGAGGCTTCATGATACAGTCCGTTTCCTTCCGCTGACTGAGAAAGATGGATGGCCAAGGCATTCTCGGCTTTTGCAAACATACTGCGACGCCCTTTGTCGATCTCATCAGAGCTCTATCAATCCTAAAACGGCACAACCGTGCCATGACTCGACGTTGGCTCGAACATACAAAGCGCTCAACTTGGGTCGTGGGGTGGACGCTTGTACAAACTGCTCCATGATGGACATTTCATCGCGTTCTCGAAAGGATACCTGGACGGTCTCTGATGGTATTTTTTTATGTTCTCGCTGTTTTATTAAAGTCCTGATAAAGTTTAGTGTAATGTATGGCAGCTATCTTATACGATATGCCAACTAACCCACTGAACTGCCGGTGTACAGAAGTTCCGTTGCTTAGAACTCTATCACTCCGATGTTTACACTAAGGATTTCAAGGCTGAGCCTAGCTAGCATTGATTCACGTCCAAAACCTACCTCACCATCGCCTTTGTTCTCGTCACTTCATCTTATTGCAGTACCTGAGCCAACCGGGTGGCCAGCCGTTGTCCTGCTGTTCCAGGGTGGGCCCTGAAAGATGTCTATTTCTCACCTCAGGAACCTGCTCAGATTTCGCAGACGGTGAAACAAATAATGGAAGGCTTCCAGAAGCAGTGGAGCACTCAAGGTCAAAGAGTGAGTGACATGGGCCAGGGCGGTCATTCTCATTCTCATTCTCATTCTTCCAGGGCTGAAATGCAATGCAGGGAGAGAGGAGGGGGGGGGGGGGTGTTGGCTTACTATTATTCCCTCCACCACACCGTGCCACTGTCAATGCAGGGGTGTCTCCGGCCCAGGGCTGCCACGAGGGCCTTGTTCGATGTCAGTGTGTACTGTGCTGTGCTCTGTATGGCATGTTTGCTTGCTTCTGCCGCGATTTGACGTTTTGAGCCCTTTAATCAAGTTCCCCAGATACGACCCCTTGGTATTCGCATACCACCCACCTATCTCTTGAACACCGTTTCAACAGGTACCAAGATAACCACTACATACAGTACGTACAATACAACCTTGACCCATCATCTATCTCACTACACTAACCTCATATAGGTGAGGTGGGGGCGGCGGCTGGCTTTGGAAATGCACGATAATTCAAGGCTGCCCAATTTCATCAGCGCAAACAAGGTCACAAATGTCATGTCGTGTCGTGTCGTCGGGGCTGCTAAGCACCTAATTTCCTGCAACCTCTTGAATCACTCACTCCATTGGTATACTCCATGAGTGAGTGAGTGGGCAGGACTCCACTAGTCTTGGATGGTCCGGGCTGAGATTGCCGTCGACGCGGTTTGAGAACGGACGCATGCGTTCCTGGTGGTTCCAAACCGTCTGTCTCATCCTGTCACCGTTCATCAGGTCCAAGTCAAGTCTAGGAGCATGGCCAGATGTAATTACAACCACTGTCAGAAATGACCAGGTGCTGATGCCATCTTTGCTAGTAGAGGCTGGCACAACGGACCATTCCAGCATTCCAGCATCCCCTCGAGATGTGCAAATCGAGAGAGTCAGGTTGCCCTGCAGTAATCTGTACATGTGTACCTGCTTTCAAGCGAGACGGATATGTCGATCAAGAGAAAGCTTCGGCCAACTGATAATAAAGGACGTGCCATCTCGATTAACCTCTCCGTATATCATGGCTATTCCCCACCCCCTGCGAACGAGGTTCAAGAAAGAGTATATCTAATCACGGCTGTGTCTGTCACTGTCCATCAAACAAAATCTTGTCATGACGATCCCGGCAATCTCTAACACGTAGATCCGTGTCCTCGACCTGGCATTGCTTCTTTCTCGTGGGGATTGCATCTGGGTCTCGTGACGAGAGTGTCAATTGCCAGTGTGGTTAGAGTCGCAGATCCAGTGGGATGGAGTGCCCACAGACGTCAATTACACTTGTCACACATAACGGGCTATCTACTGCGTGAGATATATGACATCCTCACAGATTGTTTTTCTTTTTTCCCCTTTGGCTTCCCCTCCGCCGGCCGTGGTCCCCTGCTGTTGCTGCTGCTGCTGCTGCAAGACGGTGCATTGTCGAACACAACAGTCGGTGACAGTTCTTCTTCTCTACTGACCGCAAGATCTGATCAATGTAAGCGATTCCGTTTGCCTCTTGCCGCTTGCTTCGTCAAAATGAACGGTGTAGCCGGTACTCCATGCAATATATGCATCTTTGCTGCACGTTCCGCAGTATATCGCGGAGCACGGACCGGAGGCGGTCTGGAAGTTGTCGGAGCGACCAGGGGCCCAACACTATAATGCTTCCATAGTTGGTAACTAGTAAGCTGAAGCGATATTATCACTGGGTCCATTTGTAGGTGAAAGGGAAGACTTGATGAATGGAACACATGTACCGGTGAGCTTAAGGGTGTGGGTTTTCTGGCGCCTAGCTCGACAAGAAAGAAAGCAATCACGATGACTCGTGCAGCAGCTTGTGTGTTTTGCACAACCGCTGCAGAACAAGTATGAGTCCCGGCTTGGTATTCGTTGAGCCTGTATTGATGAGCTCAAGCTTGAGCTGATTGCAAGTTGGGGTTGAGGATATGGTGTTTTTTGGGTAGAATTATACTATATTCGGGACCAGAATATTATCACTCTATACAGTTGAACTGGAGACTTTGGCAAGTAGGTACCCATGTAAGCATTAATAGTGTACCATGTCAAAGAGCCTGTCCGTTAGTGTACGGTCACGAAAGATCATGCAGCTGGAAGAGAAACATGTCCAAGTTCGTTGAATTCCGCTAGACTGATTGGAATTGACGAACCATGTCATTACTCCTGGCTGATATAATAACTAAAATTGAATTGACACACTTGGAATGTTACCACTTAGGCTGATCACGCTCATTCAAAGGCGTCTCCAGTGCATGGGCATCCCCAAACGGGTCGTCATCGTCATCTTCGTCGTCCTTAAGCGCAGCACGAGCGGCGACCGGTCTCGGAGGTTGGTGAGGTAGGTTTGGAGCTGGCTTCGACATGGGAGGAGGACGAGGAGGAGCAGAGTGTGTGGGAGGAGGCGAGATGTCGAGTTGAGAGATATCAGGAGGCTGCGAAGTGGTTGGAGAGTGCCCAGCTTTGGCCATAGCTTCTTTGCCCTTGATCGTAGCCACTACCAAGAGTCAGTCGTGTCTTGGATAAAAACCAGGCCAATACATACTCCGGTAAAGGTGAGCTTGCTCAGCAAGCTCGTCGTCCGAGTCACTGTCCGCATCTATGGATCGATCAAACTGCTCAAATGACATGAGTGCGTGAACGAGCTCGTCGTTAGCATGGAGTAACCCTCCCAGCCACTGCTCGTGTTCGACATGATGGACCTGACAATGATTAGCCCAATAGCTCGCCCTGGTCAACCCAGTAGATAACCTACATAACGCAGTACTTTTCGTCGAAGGAGTTTGCAGGCTTCAAACCGCTCCACGGCAGCCTGGTTTTCTGAAATCCGCTCAACCTCACGGTTGATGCTTTGAAGTGAATTCATCAGGTTTGTCGCGGCGATAGAAGAATCAGCGATGACATTCTTCATTTGTTCCTTCTCGGCCTCAAGGTTGAACGGCTTCCGCTTCCCCTTTGCCTTGTCCTTCTCTTTGTCCTTCTTCTTGTCTTTGGAGCCACCAAAGAAAGAGCTGGTTCCAGATGAGGATTTAGATGGTGCATGAGAAAAGGTCGAACTAGTTGCTGAGGGCGCGTTAGAAGGACCCGAAGCGTTCCTTGCGTCACGGGCTGCCTTTGCAGCAGCTTCTTGTTCATCGTCGACGAATGGATTTTCTTCTGTCTCCCTCAGGACTTTGGACCTCTCCTGGGTGACAGCCTGTTTTCTCTTGGGTAGTTCCTATAAAAGTGAGCATCCCGTATTGGTACCTTTAGGTAGATCCACTCACCCTATGAAGTCTCGCAAGACTGTCCAGCCCCGGCTTTCCAGCATACTGTGACCAGGAGCGGAAAAGTTCCCTACACTTGTTCTTCACGGCAACATCAGACAGGTCGGATGTACCACAGACACGCAGACGCTCGAGTAAGGGTTCGTCGACAAAAGTGCGCTGGAACCTCTCACCGGCATTCTGGATGAGGCCGTCAAGGATAACTAGAGCACGAATCTGGCGATGGACGTTTCCATACTTGAGCTTCTTTCGAATGGCACGAGCTGCTTCGCTGGGGCCGGTGGCTTGTAGGGTGATGACTTCAACAAGTTCGGGGATGCCGCTGAGATCCTCCTCTTCATATGACTCAGAGGTGAGGTTTTCGATAGTGACGGTCACAGCCGAGAAGGGTTTCTTCTATAGAGGAATTAGCATATTGAAGTATGAGTTTGAAGCAGTCTGATTAGATATGAATAACTCATGAGCGGTGTCAAAAAGTGAAATCTCGGGGAAGTGAATAGACATGTGCTTGAAAGGTGGATGGAGTGATCGTACCGTTGCGAACACACTCATATTGCGTGGTCTTGAAGATGTCTCTTTGTATTTTTTCTGCGCTTTAAATATATGAGATATTGGGCTCAGATTATCTGGGTGATGCTATCGCGATAGCTGCTTGGAGCTCCCAGTGGCTGAGATCGTAATGATATGATCAATCGCGAATAAGACAGCGCAGTCGTCAGGCCAATGCGATGATCATGCGGCACAGCCCGAAGCAGAAGCAGACAGTTGTAAGATTGACAAGGTGAAAATGCTTCTTTGCTAAGAGATATACCTGGCAAGGTAGCTCGAACGAAGTAGTCAGGCGCGCATGTCGTTCCTGCCGTGGTTGAGCAAGGTATGGTGGGGTTCCTTACTCCTTGGTCGCGGGCCGCGACGCGGGGCTGTTTCCCTTTTGGTGGAGCTGGTGTCGTCACTCGTCAAGATGGAAGTCGCGATAGGTTAGCCGAGAAAGGGTCCTTTCAGGTTCCTTCCAGTTTTTAATTGCACAGTTGGACAAGGGTTTGTGATAGGCTATGAAACAAATATCAAACTTCCAGGTTATAAAGGATCATTTGTGATGCGTAAAATTCTGGCAGGGAATTCCAGGTTTCACTTAAATCGCGATCCATATTCGGGTTGATCCTCCTCAGCCATTGCTAGAAGCCATCCAAGATGGTCTGGCTTGGTACAAATTCCCGGAGGTATCAGTGCCATGAATGCCTACCATACCTGCCTGGTACCTAACGTTAAATGGTACCTATGGTAGGTAGTTAGGAATGGCAGAATTGACTTTTGCCATTCCATCTACAACGGCCGAAGGCGGACTTGACTCACAGAATATGTATATTCGTATTCACCTGAAGGTCATCATATGAGTCAGATGAAGGATTATAAAATGAAACCTCTTGCCAGCATCGATATCACAGCACTTGTTCAATACGATATCTGCAGATACAGTGGCGATCCAATAGTCTTAGTTGCATTGGCTACCCTATACCCTTCATTCTCTTCAAGACTGCACAGGGCCCCTGCTTATCACCCCGCCCCCGCCATCCACGAATTTTGATTGACAAAGGCGTTATCACAACTCCGTGACTCACAAGCACTCAACACTCATCAAGTTCAATCCTCTTGTTAACCCATACGAGATCATTTCTCGAGTGGTAAATCGCCTATCATGGCCCCCAAATCTCCCGTTCTCCCCGAAGAGGGCAAGCGCAACATTCTCATCACCAGCGCCCTCCCCTACGTCAACAACATCCCCCACTTGGGTAACATCATTGGCAGTGTTCTCTCGGCCGACGTCTTTTCCCGTTACTGCAGAGCTCGAGGCCACAACACCATCTACATCTGCGGTTCTGACGAGTACGGTACCGCTACTGAGACAAAGGCTCTCGAGGAAGGACTCTCACCCTCCGACCTCTGCGCCAAGTACCACGCCCTTCACAAGGGGGTCTACGATTGGTTCCGAATCGACTTTGACATATTCGGCCGAACGCCCACCGACCAACAGACACAGATTGTGCAGCAGATCTTCAAGGAGCTGTGGAAGAACGGCTACATTGAGGAGCGAGAGACTACCCAGCCATTCTGCACGGATCCTGCCCACGGCAAGTTCCTTGCTGACCGTTTTGTCGAGGGCGAATGCAGCATCTGCCATGATCTCGGTGCCCGTGGAGATCAATGCGACGCCTGCGGCGGACTTCTTGATCCCTTTGAGCCTGAGCGCGAACCCAGCGCCTCAGAGGACGACCATGTCGAGGCCAAGGCCACTGGTTTCCTGATCAACCCCCGTTGCAAGGTCGATGGCACCACCCCCGAGAAGCGAAAGACCAGGCACCTTTTCCTCCGTCTCGACGCGATTAAGGATCTGCTCGTTCCTTGGTTCCACCAGAGCAGCAAGGAAGGAGACTGGAGTGCAAACTGTACCTCGATTACCCAGTCATGGATCGACAAGGGACTGCTCCCCCGTGGCATCACCCGAGATCTCAAATGGGGTGTTCCCATTCCCAAGGGTCTCGAAGGCTTGAGCGATGAAGAGTATGCGGAGAAGGTCTTTTACGTCTGGTTTGACGCCTGCATTGGCTACGTATCCATCACCAAGAATTTGGTGGATGGCGACGACTTGGATGGCACGAATTGGGAGAAGTGGTGGAAGAACCCCGAGAACGTCAAGCTCTATCAGTTTATGGGCAAGGACAACGTGCCGTAAGTGTACTGGACGATGGACAGATATCATGCGTTCATCTCGAATCCACAGAATAAGACCTAACTGACACATCATTCAGATTCCACACCATCATCTTCCCCGCCTCTCAGCTTGGAACAGGAGAGAACTGGACCAAGGTTCACAAGATGTCGACGACCGAGTATCTCAACTATGAGGGCGGAAAATTCAGCAAGTCTCGTGGTGTCGGAGTGTTCGGTAACACTGCCAAGGAAACTGGCATTGATCCTGATGTTTGGCGATACTACCTCCTTTCGAGACGTCCTGAAACCGCCGACTCGGAGTTCAAGTGGCAAGAGTTCATTGATGCCAACAACAACGATCTCCTTAAGAACCTTGGTAACTTGAACCAGCGAATCCTCAAGTTTACTCAGGCCAAGCTCGATGGTGTCGTGCCAGATTACACCAAGTACACGGACGAGCGCCTCGAGGAGCATAAGAGGGAGGTCAATGAGGCTCTGCAGACTTTCATCTCTCAGTTTGATGCTATCAAGCTCCGTGCTGGTCTTGCATCTGTCATGCACATCTCCGCTCTCGGCAACAAGCTCTTGCAAGACAGCAATCTGAATAACCAGCTTCTCACTAACGAGCCCGACCGCTGTGCTGCCGTCATTGGTCTCGGCATCAATCACCTGCAGCTTCTTGCTAGTATTGTGCACCCCTACATGCCCTCGACTGGAGAGGCTATCCTGGAGCAGATCGGCAGCCCCGGTCTTGTTTCTATCCCTGAAACCTGGACTGGCGACATCATCAAGCCCGGCCAGAAGATTGGTGAGCCCAAGCTTCTCTTCACACAGATCCCCGCTTCCAAGCTCGATGAGTGGCGTGAGGCCTTTGGTGGAGAGGAGATCCGAAAACAAAAGGCTCTCGAGGCGGAGAAGGCTGCGGCTAAGAAGGCTGCCAAGGATAAGAAGAAGCAAAAGAAGCTTGCTCTCCGGCAGGCCGAGAAGGCCGGCGAGGCGTCCGCTGAGGAGAAGGCCGGTGAAGCGTCCACCGAAGAGAAGAAGCCCGTCGAAGCTACCGCCGTCGATCTTCTTCCTGACAACAAGCCCTCTGAGACATAGATCGGCGCATAGTGTTAAGCAGAGTTGGAGTTGGGGTTTTAAAGTAAACAAGACTGAACTGGCATGAGCGATGTATCTGGCAGTATAGAAATGAACATGGGACCGTTGAGATGCGGTTGTAGGCATGTTGGCATGTAGAGTAGATTCTCAAATCAACTTATGAGAGATGACTAGATGAAGTAAATGGCCTTTTGAAATAGTGTACAATGTAGTCCCTTGATTGAGCACTGAATGTAACCAGAGTTGGAATTCCAGCTCCCAAGTTACGTTGGGTTTGGGTCGATCGTTTTGAATGCGATGCGCTGTTCGATCAAATCCATGATCATCATGTACAAAACCTTGACCATCACATGGTTTCTATTTCGAATCATGATCCAGATACTCTCATGCTTTAGAAGTATATTTTCCTGCTTACTTTCCTTGCGCTGGCTCTTATGAGCTTCGACTGCAGCGATAACGGTCAAAAGGGAATGTGCCGGGGCGAGGCTAGAGAACGCAGTTGTAGAAATCTTTTAGTAAGTGAGAAGAAGTTTCCAATTACTTTCTCTTGTGAATGCTGAGATTGGTATTGGTATGAAATAAAATGTTATTCTCTTATGTCTGTCGACTGGTTGATGTCGTGTAATTCATTCGTCCGAAAACTCCCTTTAGCCTGTTGAGAGACACCTGGCCTGTTGAAAGGCGTAGCTTTCTTATACCGACTTGGTGAAGAACGCATGCTGGTTGATGATAAGTTGACTGTGCACTCTCATTCCGTTCACCGGTCTTGTATGTATGTTGCCCAGCTTGTGCCGGTATGTTCCTTTGTCCTCACATGTGGGTTCGCGTATCTGAAGACCTATGGGGATGATAAGTTTAATTAGACTTCTTGCTGGTAGCACGTTCGCGCTCGCGCTTGGCGTAGATCTCAGAAGTGAAGGGGTCCTCATATTTCAAGGCAAGCTTGTAGACAAAGTGAACCCAGAGGGTCAACAAGACACCAGCGGGCTTGCCGTACCAAATGGCAGTAGCGAGGAAACTGTAGGTAGATCCGGTGTACATGGGAGAGCCAGTCACGTTGAAGGGGAAGCCAGTCACCATCTCGTCGAGGAGGATGCCAAAGTAGTCACCGAGGAACGTGCCAGTGATTCCGAGCCGCCATGTTGAAGAGACGACCAGGACATTACCCACAATAAAAAGAGTGACGGCGAAGGCCTGCAGATATACATCAAGCAGAGCCGGGTGCGAGGGTTGTTGGGCAATGGCGTTTTTGTAGATGAAGTCGCGAACCATTCCCAGGGAAAAGATAGTCGCAGCGAGAGCATAGCAAGCAGCTTTTGAGTTGCCACCAAAGAGTTTGGTTAGGAGTTTGTTGTGGTATTCTTTTCGATGGCATGGTGTTAGTTGTGATGAGCGAGTCAAGGTGTGAGCTCCTGCGTACCTTGGCGGGCGACAATGCTTGGAAATAACGGTCAGCAGTGTTGAGCAATAGCAAGCCGATAAACAACTCACTTCCAGAACAGCGGGTTAAAGGCAACGGAGGCCGCAGAGACTGGCGAGAAGAAACACAAGTCCGCGTTAGATTAATTGATTCCTGACGAGTAGAGGCAGATCTCTGAGACTAGGCAGTCAAGACTCACCCCACAAGCTCGGATTGCTATAATCGACATATTCGAAAAAGTCTCTTATTGAGAGGGCCATGATGACAACAAGCGAGCAGGCAATGAAGATCGAGGCAAGGTCGTGGTCACTGACGTAATAAGTTCACGCATGAGTCACAGAGAACAAGAGAGCAAAAAGCAAAAGTAGGGGATGAGAATCTTTTTGCTTTGTTTTTAGGAGGTTGACAGAAAAGATGAAGATGACAGATGTTGAGTTGGGTCAAAGGAGAAGAAGAAGAAGCTTGGAAGGGAAGAGAAGTGATCCAATGGCTGCTTCACATGGAAGAAAGTAGAAAGCGAGGGTAGCGTCATAAGGGAAGGTGCTCTCATAAACAGTAGAGAGCTATCCGTACCACAGTGGAAGGGAATCAACTGACAGGGCCCCAGCCTGATCCACCCACCAAGGTACAGTACTGTACCCAGCAGCAACCATTATCCCCGCAACCTGGATCTGGAAACAAGGCACCTTGCCAAGTCTCTCACAAGCACGCACACGATCAAGACGATCTCAGAAATAAGAAATGTTATAAGCCAAGGTATGCATGCATGTATGTTCACTGTATCTATCACTATTTTGCCACACAATGTCACTAACTCGGTAAGTATTCGCTCTCTTTCTCGCGGCTGGCTTCAAGCCCTGTCTCGCGGTTTATTCCAAAACACCAGCCTTGAAACGCCCAGACAAAATCCCAACAAAAACAATCATCATCATCCATTGATACTCCACCATTCGCATCAAAACACATTATGAAATCAGCGTTCGCTATTGCCGTCGGTTCCGAGTTTTCTTGCCCGTTGTTTGGGTATCTTCTTCCTCTTCGTCCTGTCCCTTTTTGAGGTCTTCGGTCAATCCCCATTCTTCCTTGTCGTACCAGTCTTCCCCGTCCGACATGTCTCGGTTGGGCCCTGAGTGGGCTTCTGCCTTGGACCAGTGGAGCACGTTCTTGCGCAGTTGCTCAGCTTTCATGAGTCCCAAGAACAGCCTCTTTGCCCCTCGACACACCTCTTCCTGCTTCTGCACATAGAGAGCAAGTAGCCGCCGAATATCTTCCGCTTCCTGTTCTGGCAAGCCAATATCTCGATCCGGCCTTGCTCCCAGAGGTGCAATGAATATGGGATGTATGAAGTCTTCTCCCCGACCTTCGGAAACCAGGCAAGTATCTGGAGCCATTGTCTCAGCTGCCTCAGTTTGGTGATGGCCGTCCCCACCTGTGTGGTTTACTGAGGCCTCAGCGCCATCTGCACCACTTTTACTCTGGTTGAAATTCTGGATCTCGTCCTTGTTGATCCCATTTGGCGGCTCATCTCTCGATTCTCTTACTGGCTCGGCCTGCTCAACTGGTGCCTTCTCCTCATTTTGCGCATTGGAAGTCGGGTTCGCTCCATCCTTCTCGGCTCCGTTTTTCGTTTGTTCGTTGACATCTTCCAGGTGGGAGCCATCAGGGTCGACAGTTCCAGCGTCCGTCATGGTTATGTCTGCATCCTCCGCCCCATCCTTGTCAGCCGGTTGTACAGCCAAGGATGTATCCGGTGCAGCATCTCTGGCTTCGATACCATTTTCCTGTTGTTGAACGTGGCCGTTGGTGATGACAGGAAGCGAAGAGACCACCTTTGATAGCTCTAGCAGATGACGAGCAGTGTGATCGTCTTTGTATAGCTCAACATCTGCCGGTCGTACCATCGTCTCGCACGGAACCCATGTATAATCGCCGCACAGCGCTGTTAGGAGATGCCTGACCTGCCACAAGGAGTGGTTCTCTTTCCGCATGATGTCGCAGCTCTGGTCGACAAGCCTAGTGAGGGTTTTGGATGTGAAGGGCTTCGAGAGGGTTGGGTGTGTTGGCAAATCGATCGACGAGGTAAGTGGTGCGAGTATATCTGCTCTTGTTAGACCTGTTGATGAGGCGCCCAATTGTTGACATACTCTCTATTTGGATGTTGGCGTACGGGTTCAGCTCAGCCGCTGAGGCCTCGGCTTCCTGAATGCGCTCCTCATCCTCCTCGTCGCTATCTATCTCGTATCCTCCTTCATCGACTAATGGAGGATTGCGATAAAGGATCGGCCGTCGAATGCCAGCGTACTCGACATACTGTTGAGGTCAGAAACTGGACTGAGAAAGGTTTCGCGACGACAACGAACCTCTCGGTACGAGCTTGGGCCGTTGCTGGGAACCAATTGCCCTTGACGTGCGAATCTTGCACTCTTCTTAAGCTTGTGCCCGCGATTGGTATAACTTTCGATCTCTGAATCCGAGTCTGACTCTGTCGGGCGAGCATGGTCAGTGGGCAATCTTTCAAATGCGACAGGCGCAGCAGAATTTGCTTACCATATGCTTTCCGTTTGAAAGCCTTTTTCATGCCCGCTATTGTCTCGGCGAAGAGAATCTGTTGCGACGCCATGACGAACAACTGTCGGATTGAACGATCGATCGAAGGAGGTTGTTGTGGGCGAAGCGACAAGAGAGCGCCCGGCGCTTTTCGCCAGGTGAAGAAGAAGACAAGGGTATCTGGAGTTTTTCGTTGGTCGCTTGGAATGAGTTGATTCTCAGTTTTGAAGGAAAAGTCGTGTTCGCGTCGAAAACTTGACCAAAAGTAATTTTAGATCGAAAGTGCTGGGACAACGAGGAGAAGCTGGAGCGAGAAGCGAGGCTGCCCGCCTTCCCGTAGCCCATGACCACATTTCCGGGCTCGGTCTCTCCTGATTGGTTGATAACCGGATGATATAAACACCGATGCCGGATAACGCAATTCTTTTGCGATAAGAGATAAGGTACGTACTCTCATGAGCTTTATTGCTCTACGCCATAGAACTTGTTAACATCTTAGGACTTTTGGCTACGTCGAAATTGATTATATGATGTATGTTTGAGCCCTTGCGTTCTCTGGATTGCTTTGCGCGAAAATTAAAAGACTGACATAGATATACAGAGCATTACTAGGTATAGAGAGCTCTCGACTCTATCAATGTTGGGGCCAAGTACATTATGCAAGTGTATACATCAATTCGCAGAAAGTTATATGTACAGAGATCCAAAAGGGAGTCGTTACAAAATCAGGGCCGACCCATTGTAAATTCCTTATTCGTTCATCATCACTCAACCAAGTCTACGAGACGGTGACAGTCACGTTACCACTGAAGCTCTCGCTGGAGTTGCCGACAAAGACAGTAAAGTCACCAGGCTCAACAATGTACTCCATCTTGCGGTTCCAAAGACCCCAGTCGGCGACCTTGAGGTCAATCTTGACGTTCTTGGTCTTGCCAGCCTTGACAGCAACCTTCTTGAAGCCCTTGAGCTGATATCGGGGAACGTCGACAGTGGCAATCATGTCCTTGACGTACAGCTGGACGACTTCAGAGCCGTCGCGCTTGGACTTGTTGCTGACGTCGACGGAGATGGTGACTGTGTCGGATGCGGTGACGTTCTTCTTGTTGACAGAGATCTTGGAGAAGTCAAACTTGCTGTAGGACAGACCGAAGCCGAAGTCGTATTGAGCAGTGGGGTCCGCAAGGACGAAGTTGCTGCCAAACTCAAGGGTGCCGTTCTCGTGGACCTTGCCGGGGTTGGGCCAGCGGCGCGCTGAGTTGAGGTGGTCGTAGTAGACAGGCGTAGTACCGACATCATAGGGGAAGCTGACGGAGAGCTTGCCGGAGGGGTTGACGTTGCCGTAGAGGATATCAGCTAGCGCGTGGCCACCCTCCTCGGACTGGTAGAACTGCTGGACAAGGGCAGCAGCCTCCTTTGAGATCCAGGGCTCGGTGATGGGCTTGCCAGAGCTGTAGACAACGACGGTGGGCTTGCCCGTGTCGATGATGGCCTTGACGAGAGGACCCATGGCGCCGACGAGGTTCAGGTTGTGGACGTCGATGTGCTCACCGGTTGTGGCATTGAGACCGGCCCAGAGCTCGTTCTGGTCGCGGGACCAGGTTCCGACGACGACAACGGCGACATCGGCGGCTTCGGCAGCGGCGACGGCCTCCTCGAAGCCGGACTCGTCGGCAGACCAGCGCTCGCAGCCTTGGGCGTATGTGACCTCACCCTCGCTTGCGGCTCGGATGCCATCGAGAGGGGTGACACCTCGGGTCTGGGCCGTGTGGATGACATAGTCCCCGTACTAGATCTACGTCAGCATGGCTGTCAAGTCTGGGGAATATAGAGGCATAACTCACGTTGACGTAGCCGTGGGCCATGGGGCCGATGACAGCCACGTTGGCGTCCTTGTTCAGGGGAAGGACGTTCTCGTGGTTCTCAAGCAGGACGATGCTCTCCGTATCAAGCTGGCGGGCAACCTTTTTGTGAGCCTTTGTGTTGACGTAGTCCCAGATCTTGTTATCAGGAACACCACGGAAGGGCTTCTCAAAGAGACCCAGCTTGAACTTGGCGCGGAGAACGCGGGCGACGGCGGTGTCGACCATCTTTTCCTCCAACTTGCCGGCCTTGACGAGCTCAGGGATGATCTCGAAACTCCAGTAGCCGCCGCCCATCTCGACATCGTTACCAGCGGGAAGAGCCTATGGCCAGTCAGAGTGTGCTGCATAGTAATGCAATGTATGAAGGAGTCTTACCTCTAGAGTAATGCATTCATTGTCCTCAAGCGGGCAGACAAAGAAGTCTCTGGCAAGACGAGCAGTGCCACCAGCGTCGGAGATGACATAGTACTCGTAACCCCATTCATCTCGAAGGATGTCGTTGAGCATGTGGGAGTCGGACACCACGGGGATACCGTCGTAGGAGTTGTAGGAAGACATGATGGAGGTGGCGCCGGCGTCGATGATGGCTCGCTTGAAGGGAGGGAGGTAAAGAGATCGCAGCTGTCGTTCACCGCCGTGGACGGGGGCGGTGTTGACACCCTGCTCGGGAGTAGCAAAAGCGGCCTTTGAGAGTTGGTAAGTAAGTTGCAGCCATGAAGGTGTGAGTGCTGCTTACATAGTGCTTGACCATGGCCGAGACGCCACGGGCCTGAAGACCCTTGACGTAGCTGTAACCCATCTCACCAGCCCTATAGCTGTCAGCATAGTCATTTGCTGTGGTTGCTGTGCACATACAGGTAGGGATCCTCGGCAAAGCATTCCTCAACTCGACCAAATCGCAACTCGCGAGCGAGATCGACTTGCGGGGCAAAGACCTGGTTGATACCCAGGGCCAGAGCCTCTACGGCGATGATATCGGCCATCTTCTCGACGAGTTCTGGGTTGAAGGAGCATCCCATTCCGATGGGGGAGTTGAAGATGGTGCCATTGAGAGTCAAGACTCCGTGGAGACCTTCACTCTGGACAAAGGCAGGGATACCTAAACTGTGTCAACGATAACCACGAGCCTCAACTGGTATCATGACTTACCGAGCTCAGTCTCCTTGGCGATGTAGTCCTGTCCCACCTTGGCAGCCTTCTTGATGATCTCCATCTTGGCGTATAAGCCGGTCCAGATGGAGTTGGCTCGGTACTCCATGTTCCAGGCCAGGCCCGTCTTGTTGACTCTGCCATCAGTGAGGTTGAGATAGTTTGTCATGTCACCCTGGATAAGCTGGGCAGTCTTTTCCTGGATGGTCATGCGCTTGAGGAGATCCGAGACCCTGTCTTCGATTGGCGCCTTGGGATTCTTGTACAACGGCTTCTCTGTGGCAGCCTGGCCGGCAGTGGCCAGAGCTGCCGCGCAAAGGTAGCTGGAGAACTTCATCCTGAGAGCTTGAAGATGAAGAAGCTATCCAGAAATCTGCAGCACGGGCAAGGTGGGATCGACATGAATTTATGGCCCATTGACAGACCAGCTTTGGGCAATTAACCGTGCAGCCTAGGAAGGCAAAGGCCCCTCTCATCTCTCATGCGGCATCATGAAGTGATCTTCTTGGAGAAGCTTCATGCAGTATAGAGAGAGATACCCTGGCAAGGTTAATTGCGGACTCAATTTCGTATGAGGATGTCAAGGCCGAGCACAGATCATGACATCGGGGGTGTGAACCAACAGACACCCTGGGGAAATGCGGGGGATAGAACCAATTGGCGGATGTTGAAGGATGGCAGCATGATCCAAGAAAGGGAAAGAAGAAAGGGAAGGAGATGAACAAGACGCTGGGATTCGTGGATTCTGGAAAAGTGACATGATGGTCTGCGGCCAAGCAAGGGGCACGGGTTCATTGGGGGTGGTGGTGATGCTGTGTAGGATTGAACCACTAGGTTGGGTCTTGGAGTAACTTGGGTTAGGTCATGGAAAGACGAGCCGAGTATCCTAGCACAAAAACATGGAGAAGGCGAGCTAGCTAAGCCAAAGAGGGAGGACAGAATGAAAGAATGTAGAGTGGTAGTCTAGATCATGGGTGAGTTGAGTTAGGACAAGCATCATTAGATACGATATGTAGCTAACCCTCGAGGGGCTGGTGTAAGTCGAGACGGCAGAGTCACATTGTGGCTGGTACAGTAGGTAACTGTGCCGTAGGTCAAGTTACAGTGGAGCAACCCCGCGCTGCAGGTGCCCGCAGATGCTCGCTGCAGAGGCCTGTAATTAGCCGGCTGCGTCCCTAGCGTCCACTGTGGATTTAACCGCTACAGGCACCGGGGGGGGGGGGGAACAGGGCACCCTTGACTTACACCAAGAGCTTACACGGCATCATGTGTGTTGTCTGCTGTCAAGACCCGGACGAATGACGCTCAAGCATCGTCTCATGGAAAAGTCATGATAGGATGGTGGGGTTAGCTTCGTCCAATAATAGGTTGGTCTTTGCTGCTGCTGCACCGGTTGAATTGCTATCGTGGGATGGGATCACAAGAGGTTCCATGATGAGGTGGAGAGTGAGGCCATAGACCTCGTCTCTGCTACCACAACATGCCATTCAAAGTCTCGTATCTCCGTCATGTTCTCTTCCTCTTCCCATTCATCTTCTTCTACCGAGTACAGTGCAGGCCAATTGGACAATCCATAGTTTGTTCGCTCTCGTCCTATCGCCAAAATGCATCTTCGCGATGGTATGTGGCTACCGGCCCAAGACTTCCGCACCGAATTTGCCCAAGATGTCCATGAAATCGTTCCCAGCGAGGACCAGCAGTCGGTGAATCTGCTATGCCCAACCAAGCATATCCGCTCTCGCGGCGATACCCTCAACCAGCCCACGGTGAACCTCGACATCAAAGCCGAGATGGACGGCGTCATCTCCATTGAGAGCACGCACTGGGAGGGCGCCATCAACAGGGGTCCTCACTTTGACCTCTTCCCTGATGGCCGTCCAAAGGTTGAGGGCAAGATTCTAAAGGGCGACAAGGGCACTACTCTCCAGTCTGGTGCTCTCTCTGCCACCATTCATCCTGATCCGCACAACTTTGACATCAAGTTCCATAGCTCTGATGGCAAAAAGCACCTCACAAACCTCGGCAACCGCAGCACTGGTTTCGCGATATCGCCTGCGCCCAGCACGCCAATGCAGACCGGCGACATGCGAGACTTTAAGCACTACATGTTTATGCAGACAACCCTCTCCGTCGGCGAGTCTGTCCACGGCCTGGGAGAGCGCTTCGGTGCCTGGAACAAGGTCGGCCAGAATGTGATTCTCTGGAACGCAGATGGCGGCACTTCGAGCGACCAGGCCTACAAGAACATTTCCTTTTGGATGAGCAACCGTGGATACGGTGTCTTTATCGACAACCCCGGCAGAGTCGATCTCGAGATCGGCAGTGAGCGATGCTGCCGCGTACAAACGACGGTTGAGGGACAGCGCCTCAAGATGTACATCATCTACGGCGACGGACCCAAGGACGTCCTCAGCAAGTACACCATCCTCACCGGAAAGGCCAATAAAGTCCCCAGCTGGAGCTTCGGCCTCTGGCTGACCACCAGCTTTACCACAAACTATGACGAGACGACTGTCAGCTCGTTCCTCGAGGGCATGAAGTCCCGTGGCTCACCCGTCGATGTCTTCCACTACGACTGCTTCTGGATGAAGGGGTTCAAATGGACTGATTTTGTCTTTGACTCGGAGCGCTTCCCAGACCCCAAGGGCCAGATCTCGCGTCTCAAAGAGAGTGGTCTCTGCAAAAAGGTCTGCGTCTGGATCAACCCCTACATCGCCCAGGCTGGTGCAGCGTACAAGGAAGCTGCTGAGCGTGGCTATCTCCTCAAGCGCAAGAACGGTGACGTCTGGCAGTGGGATCTGTGGCAGGCTGGCATGGGTCTCTTGGACGTGACAAACCCCAAGGCCTGTGCTTGGTATGTCGAGTGTCTCAATGGGCTCTTTGACAAGGGCGTTGATGCCCTCAAGACGGACTTTGGCGAGCGAATTCCCACTCTTGACGTTCAGTGGCACGATCCTAATGTCGACCCTCACAAGATGCACAACTACTACGCCTTTCTCTATAACAAACTCGTCTACGAGGCCCTTCAGAAGCGCTATGGAGACACGGAGGCGGTTTTGTATGCCCGCGCTGCTTGTGCGGGCACTCAGCGATTCCCTCTTGTGTGGGGCGGTGACTGCGAGTCTACCCCTGAAGCCCTCGCCGAGTCGGTGCGAGGTGGTCTCTCCATGGGCTTGAGTGGCTTCACTTTCTGGAGCTGCGATATTGGTGGCTTTGAAGGTTCCCCTCCGCCATGGATCTACAAGCGATGGGTTGCCATGGGACTCTTGTGCAGCCACAGCCGCCTCCACGGCAGCAACTCGTACCGTGTACCCTGGACTGTGGACGACGACGATACCACAGAGGAGGGCTGCTCTAGGACACTCGCCAAGTGGACGGCGCTAAAGACGCGGTTGATGCCATATATCTTTTCTCAAGCCATCGAGTCCGTCGAGGGCGGTATTCCCATGTCTCTCCGAGCTGTCGCCCTCGAGTTTCCCGACGATCCCACCTCTTGGTACCTCGACCGTCAGTTTATGGTGGGATCTCAGCTCCTGGCTGCTCCCATCTACGAAGAATCAGGCGAGGTCGAGTTCTATCTTCCCAAGGGCAAGTGGACCTCGTTCTTCACCAACCAAGTCAAGTCCGGCCCCGGCTGGTTCAAGGAGAAGCACGCCTTTGGCACTCTGCCACTCTACGTCCGCGAGAACACCGTCCTCGTTCTCGGCAGCCGCAACGAGGTCGGTGCTGCGTACGATTTTGCCAGCAATGTCGAGGTTGCTCTGTACCAGACTTCTGCTGGTGCCAAGACGACTGTGGTGGACGGTGACGGGAAGACCGTTGCGGAGCTTACTGTTGGCGAGGATGGTAAGCTGCAGGGCACTGATAAGCTCAAGGGCGAGTTCAAGGTCACGGAGACGGGACGGGATTTGGAGGGAGATGCTCCTGTGGTGATTGAGTCCCTGTAGATAGTTATTATGATGTGTGATGACTAGATAGAATATTTGACATGTTAATGCTATGGGTCACGTTTCTGGAATGACGGTGTAATGTCTGATGCAGCCAAACCTGTATGCTGATGGGAGCTTGACAACATGTTTTAATTGTTGTTACTTGTCCTTGTCATTGCAGACATGGCACCGCAACGCTGATGCTAGTTATGAAGCGACGAAAGTACTGTAGCCACGGCCCTCGCCGGCAGAGCTGGGCGTGGCGATGCCTAGAGCTCCAACGTGTCGAGCCTAACCTCAAGCATCACAAAGAGATTTTTGTAACGCAACTCACCATCTGCAGCTGCAGGATTCTCTGCTTCTCTCGTGACGATGCCTGCATTTGTCCAAGTCTCAGATCATCTCCACAAACCCTGTAACCTTGAAGCCGGGGGTCGGCCCCGCTATCGGAATCGACGGGCCGCTCGTTTGGGGGTTTGGGGGCTACCCAAAAGGGTAAGCCAAGTGGTCTATGGGGTTTGCGATTGGTCCATCATTGCCTTGTCTTAATAGCCTACTCCCCCGTGTACAGAGTAGTTATGCTTGAATTCATGAATGAACAAGGCCTAATGTACTCCGTACTCAGGTATGCAATTTAACCGGACCATCAGCCTGTGCAGGGTCATGCCGTGAAACCGAAAATCAGCATGGAAGCTTGACATGCTACATGTTGGTAAAAACACCAAGAGAACATGACCATCTAATCTAGCAGGCTCAAAGTGAGGCGACAATTCACAAATTGGTCGATTAGAAGACGTTTTTCGAACCAGAAAGCCGTAGAGTATAGCCAGAGTAGCAAGGTGAGTCTCTCGTAATCGTTTACTTGACCGCTGTCGCAAGTATACATTGTCAACAATATCAGCTAGGCTTCATGATCTACTAAACCTAATCGTCATAAAAACTTCTAGAACATGTCACGATCGAAATAAAGCTTGTATGAACCGTTCATCAGCGTATGAGATCGATGTACAGATTATGTATGTGCAAGCCATCCGCTGCAGCCTCCGGCACTTCACCTTCAGCGTAGCATTGCCATGAGGCAACATGGATGAGGAAGATGGATGGATGGTTGGTTGTTGAGGATGCTAATTAGAGAATCCTGTCCTATATCATGCCCATTTCCTGAAACGGCGACATGTAAAGTACCAACATTAAAGCTTCGAAAGCGATTCACATCCGATATCAGCATTGCACTTGAACATTTGACGGGCTCAAGACTCGACCAAGGGGAATGTTACACTGCCTAAAGGGATAAAATCTTACAAACAGACGATGAAGAGAAGAATCACCTCGTTTTAAATCTTGGGAATACCATGTAACGAGATAGTAGAAGTCGAGTTTGCTTAGTGACAAGGGTATAGCGAGAGGGCACGCTGTTATCAGTCTACAGTTACATAGGACAGCAGACACAGTCAATTATTCGCTACTGCGTAAATCTAATATCACGGCATTCCTCATACTGAATCCGACCAAGTGTTGAATTTGGGCCACCCGACATTCGGGACAGAGAAAGCCGACAGGCTCCATGATTGGTCCGCATGTTGTTAACCAAACGAGCATCTACGCAAGTACGGAGCATCAAAGGCACCTTTGTCCATGGAATTGTTAGAGCCCTCTGCATTCTACTTTAGCCGGGACATTCGACCCATGTCGTATGTACATGCGGCTGACGGGATGGCACAAGACATCTCTCAATGACTGGTCAGACCATTTTCGTGGTTCGGCTTTTCCAACCTCTAGCCTCCTTTCCTGGCCTTGACACGGCAATAACATCCCTTGCCAAGCATTGGGCTGGTCTCTGCCATGATTCTTCCGAGTCTCTATAGGCTGGGATATTTCAGATCATAAATTGTCCGATGGACAGCCGCTGACGCATGGCACATGTATGCTCCGAGCGCTCGGGGCCGACCATAAATCGCCTCGGGGGACCATGTAAGTCGACGGCCATCACGATCCGAACTGACATCCGACGCCCAGAGCGTCGATCGGGCCCAGGGATTGTAGTGGAGAGTCATGTCAGTTGCAGAAACGGGCCGTTTGCAGAGTCGTACTTGTCATGTGCAGCGTTCGCAGAGGAAGATGGACGGCGGATTTGCGTGATGCTCCTTGTAGTTCATCCTCTCGTAGCATGACTGTTGCGGAGATGTCCACTGGGGGGCCCCTTGGGGAAGTGAATCTAGACGTTGTGCGTGGGTCTACTGGATCAACGCCGAGTAGGATTAGCCAACGTTTAATGTCTGAGAGACGGACTTGGGCGACAGTGAAGATGGAGCCGTGTCTGGGGAGACGATCATACAAATAGGCTCGAGGTCCACCTTATCTTGGAGCTGGATCTTGTTCACATTGTTCTCCATCATTCAACTCTTGATATACTACATCAGCAAACACTTGAACAACTCTACGGAGTAGAGCCCTCAACATGGGAAAAGCCTACAATATCGGCCTGGCCTGCTTTGCAGCCATTGGGTACGTGACGCCAACTCAAGAATCCCAAAATGGATCTACTAACAATTTATTGTGTCTCTTTTTTTCTAGCTCATTTCTCTTTGGTTATGACTCTGGTGTCATGACTGACGTTATCGCCTCGAAGCACTTCCAGAGCTACTTTGACACAACCGCTGCCTCCTCCATTGTGGGCGCCATCAACTCGACATTCAGCGGAGGTGCCGTTTTTGGAGCTCTATACGGTGGTGTGATCATGGACAAGTTTGGCCGAAGAAAGACAATTGGAATTGGTGGCGCTATTGCTACAGTTGGT
Source organism: Fusarium sp. NRRL 66182 (assembly GCA_013266265.1). Classification (NCBI taxonomy): domain Eukaryota; kingdom Fungi; phylum Ascomycota; class Sordariomycetes; order Hypocreales; family Nectriaceae; genus Fusarium; species Fusarium sp. NRRL 66182. The sequence continues at coordinate 66,173 of JABFAK010000391.1, forward strand.
GCTATTTTGCAAGCAGCTTCTTACCAGTAAGTGCTTTAATTCACAGAGTCATTGTATGACAGCTAACGCGCGATTTAGCCTAGCGATGATGCTGGTTGGTAGAATCATCGCTGGATTCGCTGTTGGTCTCCTCTCCATGAGTGGTAAGTCCTTTTCTTCTCTTAGCCGCCTATGTTTATCCCTGCTTACACGCTCACTTAGTTCCCATTTACCAGTCTGAGTGCGCCAACCCCAAGATTCGAGGTCTCATCGTTGGTTTAGCCCAGCAGATGATCGGGGTTGGCTTTATCGTTTCAACGTGGGTAGGCTACGGCAGCCATCATATGCCAGACACATCCTCATTCCAATGGCGGTTCCCTCTGGCGTTCCAAGCGTTGCCCTCGGCCCTCTTATGCCTGGGCATGCTCTGGTTGCCGGAAACGCCCCGGCATCTCATCGCTACCGACCAGCTGGATGAAGCTATGAGAATCCTTCGTAAGCTGCACTATGACGGCTCAAACGAAGAGTGGATCGAGTCCGAGTTCCGAGAGATCAAAGTGACCATCGACGCTGAAAAGGCTGCTACAGCTCCAGGCTGGAAGGTCATGTTCAAGGTCCCTCAATGGCGGAAACGTCTGGCTCTCGGAACTTTGGTCCAAGTCTTTACGCAATTTACTGGTAAGGATAATGCATTACGCAAGTTCAAATGCTAGTGGTATATGCTAATCTCTTTTTTTCCCTTTACAGGAATTAATGTTATTGTACGTACTTTTAACATTTCTGCAACCGACGAGCTGGTATTGCGCTTGTCTGCCTACTACTTCGTAAACCTCAAACCACGATAGTCATCATCGAGTGCCAGCAGACTCTCACTTGAATCAAGCTCGGGCTAATATAAATGCTTCTTAGGGTTACTATCAGACGATCATGTACGAGAAACTAGGCATAGAGGGCAAAACGAACCTCCTTGTTGCTGGAATATACAACTGCTGTGGACCAATTGCGAGTAAGTTTGTACCCCAGGGACGATGTGGTCAAATAACTTAGTGAGAACTCAGATTTGTTCTTTATCACTTTCATCGCCGATAGGATTGGACGAAAGAGGCCGCTGATCTACGGCATCTGTGCTATCACAGTAGCGTTGATCCTAGAGAGTGTCATCAGCAGCCAAAACCTCGACGGCAGTAGGCGTGGCCTGAGCATTGCTGGAGTTGCTTTCCTCTTCTGCGTCACAATCATATTCTCTCTGTCCTTTGGCCCTGTCAGCTGGACCTATATGGCCGAGATCATGCCTTACCAGATCCGCGGTAAGGGTTGTGCCTTTGCCACTGGTATCGGTAACTGGCTCGTTGCGACCTTTTGGAACCAGGTCAGCCCAATTGCTCTTGATGAGCTAGGTTGGAAGTTTTACTTTCTCTTTGTCGGTATGTAATCGTTTCTTTGTTGCTTCATGTCGGTTAACTAACACGGAGCAGCTTTCAACCTTGTCGTCACTCTCCCCGTTCTGATTCTCTTCTTCCGCGAGACCAAGGGTCTGTCTCTCGAGGAGATTGATCTCATGTTTGGTGATCGTGCCCTGGGTAATCTTGCTGCGGATATTGAAAAAGATGGTGTTTTTGCTGTAACCAACACCCACGACGAAAAGTCTACACGCGAGGCTTAGGAACTTGAACAGAACTGCTACACATGATGACGATCTATAGATGTATAGAAGCAGGGGTATAGACTTGTGGAAGAGAGTTGGAACCAAGAACCAAGAGATGGATAATTGGAGCGGATATCTTAATACACAGAGGGCACTTGTACCTATGCACCTACCTAGGCAGTCTTGCTATATTCTACTATTGATTAGGTAGTCACAACACACTTCACTTCTCCTCTTTCCATTCCAACCCATACTAGACCTTTTCTCCCATCATTCTCCTCCTTTCATCATCCCAAATCTCGCCCGGTATTTTCATCGGCTTGCTGCCCTCCCTTCCACACAGCCAACGATCTTGAAGCTACAGGCCCGATGCCGAATCCTCCCCCCTCGGGACTCAATAAATGCAGTCATCTCAGATGCAACTGCACATTCATATCGCAATCGCCCAACTCGTTGTCTGAGGGCACACCCCGGACACGATGGTTGCAGGTGTCTCGGCAACACACAGGCATGATTCGAAAGATCCCAAGACGCTTGAAATCACGACAAAACGACACCTGCTTAGCAAAATTCCTTGCTGACAGAGAACATATTCCCAAACAGAGAGGTGGTATCTCAACAAATCACCATCCAGTATGGTGTAGTGGCTAACATTTCGCGCTCTCATAACTTGAGAGAGAACAACTAGTTATAATTAACTCTAGGCTCTCTTTAGGGTCCCTAGCTTACGCCGGGGACCCTAAAGAGCCCAGGGTTCGATTCCCTGTACCGGAGATTGTGCAGCTCAACTTTTGCTGTTCACGCCGATATATTTTTGTGTTGTTGTTCAATGCGGCTTCAAGGGTGTGCGCCGATGGTGTAGGTAGGTAGTGAGGATGTACAGATTGGACGGCGATTTGGCATCTGGATTTACATCATTGAGCTGATCAGTTTTCTAGTGCAGCGGCTCAAGATCTCATCTACTTTTACCGTCTTTCGAACGACGAGTTCGAAAACTACTATGTATACCTTGCTTCCGGAAACGCCCTGAGCACGGAGCTTCCTGTCCCTTCCGTGCGTGCATGTTCTTGCTTGACCTTGGGCTGGCGTGACCTGGGTCAAGGTCGAAGGAGGCGATAGGCAAACTAGACCACGAGATCGATGGAGCCACTCGCAAGATTCGAGGGCGTGCCGAAGAATGGATAAGCAGGTACTAGAATGCAAGCTTGGAAGACGTGGATGGAAACTTATCAGAACCCAAGCCAATGGACCCGGGCCTAGTTACCAACGTTCGTCAGAGATACTGGAGGATATAAGGGCCAAGTCACTCCTGTTGTGTGACCTGGTGTCTTACCTCACTCGTGAAGATCCTACTCTTGACGGGGCCTCCTGATTATATATATAGCATAAATATAAATAGCTTAGTAAAACTAACTATATGACGTTAGCTGTCTTACGGCCACTCGTCTATATAGTAAATATGTTTCTTTCCGTAGTATAGCCATCCTGATTCTACCCTCTCCCAGTTTTTCTTCTTAGTCCATCTTTTCTCGCCCTCGACGTCCCGGAAGTAGAATTTGCCATGATTTTCCCTGATCTTGACTTTATACCACTGGGGTTGATCAGCGGACGGGCTGGCGCCAATGGAGCTGGCCTGGGTCGCCGCCTGGCCAGACTGCTTTTCCTTCCCATGCAGTCCTACGCTCTGCTGCCCTTCTCCTGACTGCTGATTGGACTCCTCTTCTGAATCCTCTCCTGACCCTCCTTCGGACTCTTGTTCAGAGCCTTCATCCAGCCCCCTTTCTTTGGGTTGTTCTCCCTCCCAAGGTTGCTTGGGGTTCCCTTCGACGAACTGCTCGTGGTATTGTCCACTGCTCGCGGTCGCCTCCAGTTTTGTTACCGAGGCTCCGGTGGGTGGGCGCTTAGTCTCCAATCCTGATGTATTGTGACAATATTTGTGCCGTTCAACCTGGACCCAGCTGTCTAGCGGAGGGTAATGATTATCCACGTGGGCCATCCCCCTCGCTGACACAAGACACAAACAAAACGCTGCCAGCTTGATGGTAAGTCTCCCTTTGCCGTGTGCACCCCAAGGGATTGCTGCGTATTCTGGAGCCAAATATTCTGCGTCTCTTGGATTTTCGTCGATAAAAGACTGATTGCCGGACGAATCAAGCGACATGGCGTCGATGAGAGAAGACACGTCAGTACTGTCAGAGGCCACTCTTTCGTGAGATGGCTGCGAAGTCTGTCGAAGCGGACGAGATGCGGCTGATGATTCGCTTATAGGGTCTTTATAAAAGCGCAATACAACGAGGTTGTTGTCTGTTATAATAAACCCGTAGCGGCGATTAGAAAGAGCCGCATATGTATTGATCTGAGATACCGGCAGAGTCCACTGGTACCTTGTGTGCTCGGATGGAGATTCCCTCATTCCTGGGCTCCATTTCCCAGATAGTTTTGAGTCACCAGGCAGCAGGCAGAGATATTTGCCTTGGGACATTTGATGTTTGGACACTTGGGACCAGTCTTGGTCTCCAGTCCAACCCCCAGGTCCCAAGTAGAACACTTCTGGGTTCCATTTATAGACGTGACTAGCACGCTCGAGCGCACCATTTATGATGGGCCACATAAATTTGGCCAAGAATATGTCTAGACTTCTTTCATCCCGAATCTCATGGTCGTATGGTGATCCCTGGGGGATAGATGGAGGGTGTTTCCAGCGAGATGCCAGAACCTCTTGATAGATGGAAGACACGTTCTTGTAGTTGAATTCCTTCCATGGTCGCCAATCACTCGTGTGGATCCAGCTTGAGTTGAAGCTGTTGGAGCCATTATTCACGTAGGAGACAATGGCAGGATTGGGCTCTGTAAGGACGTCAAGAATGGTTTGTGACATCTTGGCATGCAGTGATAGAGATGCACGGTTGCGAAACGATACTGGAGAGCCACTGTTTAAGTCTATATATAATATTATACAAGAACCACATCGAATCTTGTTGTGAGACGACAGCATGCTACATGCAGATTCATGTCAATCTATTAGAACTTGCCCCTTTAGACGCAACAACCCTCCCATTGTGGACCCACATGACTAAGTGCGGGACCCACCTCCTCCCTGCTTGATCTATGCTGGCAGCTTCATTCTCATCTTCCACGCTCATTCACACGATATGTCCTCGAAACTCAGCGAGAGAAACCCTCCCATTCATCCCTTTCTACTGCGCTGCCAGAAATACAAAGAAAAACCATTCTTGTCTCAAGATGAGATGACTGATGATTCTCCGAGTGCCTGGTCGGATTTTCGCAAACCTCTCCTAGGGCAATATCGTCCCCAGACCCAAATCCAGTATCTGGAGCGGCTCGGGGCAGGTCTTGATGGGATAGTTTGGAGAGTTGAAATTTCAAATCAGACATTTGCTCTCAAGGTTGTAAGTGCCAAGCTGTTTCCATGATGCCGATTTCCACTCATTGAGCTCATAGTTCTGGGACAATGAAGCACCGCCCGGGCTTCGCCATTGGGCTGTCCAGATGGAATGTCAAAACATGGCACTACTGCATATGATGGAGAAGGCGCTTAACAAGTCTGGCAAGCCAGTCTACTTGAATCCCGAACCGACAACGTTTCGAGACGCCATCGCCAACCTTTATGCATTTTCGGACGAAGGCCTTTTGAAACAGAGATTCCGACAATCGTCTCGCCCTCTCGTCCTCACGTCGATGCCAGGCTTCAGGAAATGCTTCGGGTGGACCAAAGTCAGCGGCCAAACCTTGTGCACTTTGCGTCGTGAGATGCGTCCCCCACGCCTTGTAGTGGATGGCCTTGCGCGCGAGATACACCCAAGCGAAGATTACTACGCTATACTGTACGAATACATACCATCTGATGGACCTCCCATGGATATAAATGCCGTGCAAGGTTTATTAGATTTTCTTTGGCAGGCAGGTTTTTGTTTCATGCCAATGAGGCTTGAGAATTGGGCTGGTCCAGGAGTGTTACTAGACATGTGCGATATCTTGTGTCCATGGCACGCAGGATGGTCCCCAGTTCTGTACAAGAGGTTTGTTGTTCATAACTTGGAATTGTAGAAGATGGCTTGAGAGAATTTAATCTGTTGCCTTGCCAGTTCTGATACTCGACTTTCTATTCGAGGGTCTGGCGGAACGATCTCAGGTAACATGTTTTTACCCTTGGAATTTCTATACGGTAAAATAAATTCATCGGTTCCTGGTTGGGAGGTGTTTTGGGCATCAACTCGATCAGCGTCGCTCTGTGATGAGCCAGACGACCCCGAATAGTCTTCTCAAAGGTACTAAAACAAAAAGAATCACGTCGTGATATGAAATCAACACATTTCTTGGTCATTGGTTCAAGTCGCAGAGCGCATTCCAGAGCCGGGTCTGCCAGGGGAAAAAGACGACCAAGGCTTCGCGAGGTAGCTTCTGCAAACGACATTGGAAGCTCATTCGCTCTCCATCCAGATCGAATCATCCAGACAAGGCGTTGAAAGAACCTTGTTCTTCTCTCCATCTCTTCAACAGGTATCGGCACAGCATTGGATGTCTGCCAAGACTTGAATCTGCTGGGATTATAAATCTCTGGTATATAAAAAGAGCCGTGTCTTGGATGTATCTGAACAGGCAGGTAGTGGATGTAACCTGGCATCTATGAATGGCTTTATACCGATGTGTGAGTTCCTGTCTATCAAGTGCCCGGTGTCCGGTGCCTTTATGAATCCATTTGTTTAGGTGAGTACCTACCTTATTACTCCGATATATGTAGAGCGAACCGCTTCTTTTGTAGTACAGTATCCAAGACCTCTGTGTCATGAACGCTCTTGGTTGGTACTGTTTACCTTTAACATCCATCTATGCTTCGGAGCTTTTCTCAATATTGTGATATGCCTCAGGTTGCGGCCATCGATGCGACTACCTACCTAGGTAGGGAATGCCTACTCGCTATGGCTGCTAGACTATAGTAGAGGGTTGATATTGATCTACCATTTCTTAAAGCTTTATCGACTCGACCGTACTATACAGCTTTGGCGCCCATACTTGCTTCAGGACTATGTCATACCGCATTGCCACGTTTCCTCGCCTAGGAAAGATCCCTTCCAAAGCGGTTATCATGGAATCGAAGCAGGTCAAACGTCTCATGGCCCAGATAAAACCACAACAACCAGGTCAACACGACGACGATATATGCACACCAAGACCTGGAAACGACCCCTGGCGCTTCGCGAGATGGATGGATGCGAAAATGCACAGGCCACCGCTACTTTCTCCCCAGCCGCCGCTTTCAAAGACCCAACATGACAGAATGAAACCCATCTGCAACGCCCACATGCAGTACGACTTAATTCCCAGACCAAGACATCTCAGGGGCCAATCCGGCGGCTCATCACTGTAAAAATACTATGCTAGGCACGAAAATGTCCCTGCATTAATCACCCTTTGGCGCGTGACGACCAACAAGCGACGAGGCTTGTTGGAGTGCCTAGACGGCGTCTCATTGGCGGGACCCCTGTTTGAGGCTTTGCCGCTCAGCGCTTCGAGCACAACCAACACCAATCACAGGGATGAGTGCAGCTATATCGCGGCATCTCAAGTCTCGACCCTGTGATGAGGATCCAATGACGATTCGTCTTGACTAGTACAGCAAGTTAGCAGCAAAGTCGGTACCAAGGGGTGACTGGACGAGATGCTACGTATGTGGGGGATAAAGAAACAGAGATCCATAGCATGTAAATACAAGTGCCTGTCCTCGCAACGTGGACAGTTCTTTCGACAAAGTCCATCCCTTTCATTTAAGATACATGGTGTTGTTGCTGTCTTTCACTTCCTAGGTTCTGCGAACCTTCTTCTCAGTCAAGCCCAAACACTATTCAACATCATGTCTTCAACAGCCAACCCTTTCCCGCTGGCTTCGGAGTATTATGAAGACACAGCACCCAATGCCGACGCTGGAACGGAGGCCGGGGCTTCTGGTGATAGCTCAGGCAACTCCGTCTCCCTCTCCCAAGGCGGCATGATCGCCATTATCGTCGTCGTCGTCGTTGTCAGTCTTATTGGCAGTGTGTATTTTCCCTTCACGAATGCCTTGCATGCCCTGACCCGTTCTAGTTTCCACAGCCATTCTCTTCTTCCTTGCAAAGAGGCGTGAATGGACGATGAGAGAGACAATCAGAAAATCAGCTCGCAAGGTTGTCACTGCTCTCACACCTCGAAGAACAGAGTTTCCTTCTTCAGTCAAGGACGGACCGGGACCATCAACTCGTCACCGCACACGGATTGACGACGACGTCCCCCCAACACCGAGGATTCGGCCTGAAGATCTTGAGAAGGGTTTGGCCCAAGCAAAAGCAAAGCGAAAAGAGAAGAAGTGGCTGAGGAAGTAAGAACCACTGCCGAGTTGGGGCTGGCAATGGGCCACACAGGTCTTCTGACACATCGATCAATACGTTGTTAATGGTTGTGGTCTCAGAGTGGTGTTTCCAACGGACAGGATCCGGCTATCATCCAGTGTATAAATAGTAACCCCCCACGCATGGGCTGTCTCATCTTTTCTCCGGGAAGCGAGCAATAACGCCTGTGCTATTTTTGATGATGAATTCCAAGCGCCTGATTTTCCTTGTTTATTTCTATATCCGCCTGAGTGTGTTGCCGCTGGCACTTCTTCGAGCCGCGCCAGATCGCTTCTCGCGAGGTGCAGCAGGGAGCTCCTCCTCTCGTTGCCTCTGCTTCTTCCTCGACTCCGGGACAAATGACACTTGTCGTTCGCCAACAACCTCTCCACGGGTCTTGTTAAAACGACCTGGTTTTTGTTGTCTTGAACCCAGAGCCGTGTCCCTGACGGCTCGCCCCTGGTTGCTTGTTGATGATACACGCATCTCAACGTCATCCTTGGACTTTTTCCTTGGCGCCGGAGCCGTGGTTTGTCCCACATCATCATCGCTAGACTCACCATCGTCGGAATCCTTGCCTTGATAACGAGTAGGGGCTTTGGAATCGACGGGCTGGTCCACCACTGTGCTGGGGTTGAGGGCGCGGAACTCTCCAGTGGTCTCGTCGATCTGGAAGGCTTCATCCTCGAACATTTTGCTGAATCGAGAGTCACCCAGAACACCGACCTTGGTATCGACCTCTTCTCTGTTCTCCTGCTTCTTAAGGATCTTATCCACCATCTTCTGGTTGACCTTGACCTTCTTGGTGCCTCTGATTCTGCTTGCGCGCTCCTTCTCAACCTTGTCCTTGATGCGCTTCGTCCTCTCTTCCTCCCAGACATATGGGTTGGCAATCAACCTAGCCTGCTCGTATAGCTTGGAAGCCACAAAGTATCCATGCATATATGGCCGGAGCAGGTTGGTCTTTCCAATCAGATGAGACAAGCTCAGTTGCTTCAGTTCAGGTAGTGTCAAGAACTTGTAGTTGTCGTAGGTCTCGGTGTGCACCTCTTCAGCCATCTCTTCGACCATGTTGTCCAAGAACGAGCACCATTTGGGCGCGGGGCCCAGTTGAGGAATGAAAAATGCGTGCTGTTGCTTGCCTTCGTTGGCTGTCATAACCATACCGGTGTTCTTGCACCAAGCGACGTCGTTTATATCCACGATAGGCTCCACGGATGTCCAAGGATCCCCAGTCTGTTCATCCCATAGCTTGATAATACGTTTATCGGCCGACAGGATCTTCTTTTCTTGAGATGCAGTCGTCATGTGCATGAGCTTCTGCACAGGGAAGCCGTAGCCTTGATCCTTCTTCATAAGAGGTACAGGTCGTCGTAGGTCAAAGATTTGCATCATGCCACTGGACGAACCGGTAACGATGGACAGTCCTGAAGGGCTAAAGTCAAGTGCCGTGACCTCGCCTTCATGGCCACCCAGCAAGGCGATTCTAGACTTGGAACGAGGATCCCAGAACTCGACGGTACCTATCGAAGTTCCAAAGGCAAGCAGATTGTGGGTGTTCTCGGCGATCGCAGCGGTGTTGACGCTGCCAACTCCAATGCCTCCTTGCAAACCACCGCCTGTCAACTCATCGTCACCGCCGACATCGACCTGATACGACTTCATGAAGCGTCCTAACTCAAGGTTCATACGGAAAACTTCACCCTTACCATCGGCATCCAGACCAACGGCCGGTACAAGAACCTCGGCAGACTGGCGGTCGTAGACAAGGGCCCGACCGTATCTAGGAAGACGGACTTCGTAGTGACAGCCCATGGGGGTGTGAAACTCGAGGCGACGATCGGTTTGAAGATGAATAGACTTGGAGTAATCGGACGAGAGAAGTTCAAATGAGTGGTTGAGGGAGTTGGTGTGGCGGGCGAAGGAAAGCGACAGCTGAGGTAGGTTGTGAACATGAATCTGCGGTTTATATGTGCCGGTGCTCATGATCCAGTCGCCATCCTCGCTGACACGAATGCAGTTGCTAGCCTCCTCGAATTCGAAATCTTGCAGAAGCTCGACACGATTCTGGTATTCGGCATCGTCCTTCAGACTTCGCTTCCGGCGCCGCGCAAGCCAGTCAGGAAGAGGTCGGGCTGTAGATGCACCCGAGATTGTGTATACGGGAACGACGCCCGGGTTGGAAAGCTTCATGACGATAGTGCTGCAAGCAATCCGCAGGAACAAAAGCTTTGATGCTGTGTAGAACGCAACATGCAAAGTTTTGCGATTCAACGCATGCGACCAGTGACTTGGGGAAAAAAATAGAGGCTGACAATGAGAGAACCTGTGGTTGTGAGATAAGTCTTGAATGTGCCAATAACGGGTTCCGCTAGCAAAGAACCTCTCTCATGTTCATCCGCATCTACTTGCAGTGACGGGATCAATATCGTCCTATAGTTGAGAGGGACCGCTGTAGACTGGCTGCAGAACGCAAACGATACCGAGGACAGAACTGCGATAATAAATTGCTCGTAAATTGTTTTGGGTACTGGTTGTGTCGTCCTAGGTTCGCCGGGTTGGGCTGAAGATTGAGAACCCCCTTCTACCCACCCCCCTCCTGCAGTCTGTGTTGGTGATATCAACGGGTTACGTTGATTTGCTTCTGCTGAAGAAGTCGACGTCGTATTTGTCGGGGCATTCCGAGTCGTATTTCCCAGGATGCGGCTTTTTTGCAAGCCGACAGGCTCGAGTGTACCCTCCTCTGCCATTCCAAGAGTATAGCCGCAAGCTTCGAGGCTGGCACCTGGAGCAAACTTGACAGTTTTGTTTGCTCCATCTTTGCTGAAGATCTGAAATATCCATATCCCTACTCGATCAGGATCATACGATACGAGCTTTCCTTGATCGCGAAGAGTACTTTGAATCTCGAGGGCGGTTGATTGGAAGTTGTGGGATTGGTCGGAAGACGGTTCGTAGATGCGAAAAGCGATGGATGCGATGCTGTTCTATAAGGTGCAAAGGTCAGAATATCGGGAGCTCCACAGAGCTTTTTTTTACTCACTATCGACAAAGTATTCGTCTCATATTCGCTGGTCTCCATTTCGATAACTTCCTCGCCGCCCCCAAGTCGCAGCCGTATTTGCGGCAACCGAGTACTACGGCGAGGCGCAAGCCTTCAAGGGCTCTACGCTTGAGGCTGTTACTGTTAAGGCACTCGGGCTGCAAGCTAGCGCAAAGATCCTCGAAATATCGTCGTCGAAATAGTTATTGTGGGAGCAGCCGACTCGCCGGACTCCATCTCAACGGGCGAGACAGTTGGGCCGAGCGAGTAGCTCGGGATAGCACCACGGAGAGCTATAGTCACTGATTTGTTGAGATACTTGTTCGAGATGGAATGTTCTAGAGGAAGTATTGGACCATTAGGCCTATGCTGTGCCGTCTTAGCATACAGAACGCTTTGGCGATGATGTGGCCTAAACCGACATTTGATGATGTCTATCGCGAACAGAGGCGTTAGTTGTGATGGAAATTCAGTGGAGGCTGTCGCGCGGGAGAGCCAGGGCCTTAGCT